>PVKE010006302.1:0-54961 GCA_004027555.1 Craseonycteris thonglongyai
ACTCAAATTTTGATCTCTAAATGCCACTAGTCAGTAAAAGGAATTAGGCTTCCACGATGATAGTGCTAATGTCATGTCAGAAGCATAAAATGTTCAAAAAAAGCCTGGAATATCTTGCCATTCCAGAAAACAAAGGTATCAGAGACAGCGGAGGAAACATCAAAAGGATTCAGAGGTCAATTTGAAGGGGTTCCCATTTCTCCAAAAATTCAAAATTGTGACAGTTTGATAATTAGTAAAAATAGTGATTGCTGTGAATTAAAATAGATTTAATATGTGTAAATATCTGAGTTCACAGTGATGACAATAATAAACCTCCCTGGTTACTATGGCTTCTGTGACCTCCTTTGGAAGAAGTACTCGTCTTTTTGTTGCAAGAAGCTCGGTTAGCAGACAGCCCACAGTTGTTAGTACCTCCAGGATCCACCTCAACTTCAGAGCTGAGGTCACACTCTTCCCAGGCAGACCCTAGCCCATGACTGAACACAGCTGAAGTGTAGCCATTTCTTCCCATGGCACACTCCTAAAGGGCAGTCTTTTCCCCAAAGTTCTTAGCTTAGATAAGCAAAGACTTTATTAGATGTGCATCAAGGGCTGAGGTTCTGCCCTCCCCTGCCTGTTTCATCCCCACTTTACAGGTGTCCGATCAACCTCACAGCCTGAAGGTTATCCCTCTAAATTTGCTTCCTCCCCTTTTTTATCTTTCACAGACATTTGCCCCCAACATACATTTCATCTTCCTATGGGAAACTACAGGCCAGACAACCCAATATGTTCAGAAAATAAATTGCAAGGAAAAGAAAACCAAAACTGAATTAGAAGATATAAAAGACACTGCAATATAGACCTTATTTAAATTTTGATTTATATAAAAAAGAGAGAAACAATCAGGGGAATATGAACACTGACTTAATATTTAAGCATAAAGAGGATTATTTTAAGTCAGAATAGTGGTATTGTGATTATATTGTATAGTATATATATGTATATACACATTTTTTTTAATGCTTAGCTCCTAGAGATATGTGGTGAGATGCTTATAGACACAATTATATGATGTTTAGGAAGTTCTTCCAACTACTCTATAGAAAAAGGGGAAGCAGGTAGGGCATAGATAAACCAAAACTGGCCTGAGAACTATTTAATCTCAATAGTGTGTTACATAGAACCTCACCGCTCATTGAGTTCAACAGGGAGGCTTATTATATTCTACTCTCAACATTAGGATATGCTTGTTTTCCATAATAAATATTGGATTTGAAAAATGATTTTAAACTTGTATTCCCTATTTCATTTTGGTTATTTACTCATAAAAGAAAAGTGCCAAGAGAAATGGAATATGCTCTGTATGGTAGAACAGTCTTAAAGGCCCGAAAGAAGTCAGATGACATTATTGTATTAAAGTTTTTTTTGTTTAAATTCTGGCTTGGACCATGATGCTACACAGCCACTGACTCATACTTCAGACAGACTCCCAAAGGAATCAGGGGGAATTCTTGCTTGCTTGATTGAGGAAGCAGCATAACTTAATGGATACAGTGTGGGCTCTGGGGTCAGACTGCTTGGCACTAAATCCCAGCAACTCCATTATTAGCATGACCTTGGGCAAGTTATTTAACATCTCTGGGCCCTAGGGATAAAAACTATCTAGACTACATAGTCCTGTTGGGAAGATTAAACAAGATAAGATACTTAGCACAGGACCTGGCAGAGTAAATACCAATATATGTTCATTTTTTGTAGTCAAACACTGGTCATTGTTGTGTAACAGCTGAGGCAGTTTCCAGAACTCTGTTTCTGATGAAAATCTTGGACCCTACATAGGAATTCCCTTCTGCCAGTTGGTACGTTATTTTATACTTATTTTTAGACTTACTGGAAGTCCATAGCATTATACCTTTTTATTTATATATATATATATATATATATTTTTTTTTTTTTTAATGCATTCCTACTCACCTACTCGCTTGCCTGTCCAGATTCAGACATCCACTATGCTAAGGGTCCTCAACTTGTGGTTCATGAGCCAAACATTAGCTTAAGATTTAATTTCCTTCAAACTCTACTTCTCTCCCTCCTTTTGCTTTTACCTCCCTTCATCATATTCTGATTTTGGAAAACACAGGAGCATATAAAGAGCCATGGCTACTAAGTTCTTTCCCTTTGTGTATGCACACACATGACCAAAAGTTACTCAGCATATACTATCCCCATTATCCCCATCGGTGGCACAGTACTTGTAAAACTTGGGCAGGAATAGAGCCATATAGAAGAAATTAGAGAGGCTTGTGTTGAAGACTTTGATGATGTTCATAAATTTGTCACTATTTGAAATGTAATCGAATAACCTAGTCAAGTAATAAGCTAGGCAGGAAAGCAGTAAGGTTCAGAATGAGTGTTCTAGTACTGAGATCAGTCAATTATACCTACTACATTTCTGGTCCTTTAAACAAGGATGGTCCACTTCCCCACATTACAGAGGACATAAAAAATACCCAGTCCATCAACAGCACCCTCCTGCGTACCCAGCCTTTCTGTAGATCCCTAAAGCTACTGCTCTGGCTCTTTGTTCTTCAGCTCAGTTACGTTTAGACTTCTTCAGTTCACTTCAGATCTTCCTGCTTTGGACAATCCCTACTGAACCAACTTTTCCGGTTTATTGACCTTGATTCAGCCCATCTGACTCTTGGTTTGTATGTCCCTACATCCCTTGGCTTCAAAGCAAGTACCATTCTTCACTCCTATGAGGACATTTCTGGGCCAATTTCAGCCCCCAAAACCCCCATATGAGAGAGGGCTGAGATAAAGAGGAAAACAAAAACAGATCAGTTTCTTAAAAAGTACTTGTCTTCAGATGGTGCCACCTGGTTGTGTATTTAGTAACAATATTTAGTAACAATATTAGTATAGAGACTTTGATGGGGTCAGGGTATACAGGGTAGAATAGTTATCACTTTAAATTCTAATCCTATAGTAAGAAACATTAATTTTACCAAATTTTAGTTTTAATAATAAATCACAATGACCATGAAAAGTAATATGATTATTTTTGTAGATAAGACTTCAACTTTACTATAAGCCAATTAATTCACAATAGCGATTAAAAACTTTTTTCTACTAACAAAATATGCTAAAGAGTTTTGCCACTTTAGCATCTCTGAACTCAGTTGCTTTATCTTCAAATCAGCAGCTCAGATTGTATGATCAGATGACCATCAGTTCTACACTGAGATTAATTATTTGAAAAATGTACCTTCCTATAGAAGTAGAGATTTAAAATTTTTATAATTTTTTAAAGTAAAGATTAAATTCTAATGAAGAGTTGAACATTTTCAACTCCACATACGTTAGATCTGTGATCATCAGTAGCTATATGTGGCTACTGAGTTTATTTTAATTAAAATTAAACAAAATTTAAGATGAAGTTGCTCAGTCACACGAGCCACATTTCAGGTGCTCAATAGCCACACATGGTTGGTGGCAATGGTATTTGACATTCAGACACGGAGCATTCCATCATCACAGAAAGTTTAACTGAACAGTCATGCTTTAGAAATTCACTCCACATTTATTTTTCTACATGGACCAATTTATTTTAATAAAAAGCTAATATTTATACAATATGAGCTATACACAATATTTATGAAATAGGTGAACAGACCTGTCTAATCATTTAGAAACTTTGTAAACAGTATATGCTGTGACTTGGTAAACCTGATTTTTTCTCAACTATCTTTTTTAAATTCTTTCAAATTTGACAGCTTAGAAACATACTACCAATTTTTTTTTAAGTATCTTCTTTTTGTAGAATGATGCATCAAAATATCATGTTTTACTCAGTCATTAGTCCTGTAATAATTCACATGAGTAATGGGTCATTTTGGGGTTTAACCCCTGCTCCCATTATTTCTGACCACACGGTCCACCGACAGATGTCTCACTTTGGATATACACAACAGAAGACTGGGATCTATTTCATGTACATCTGTTCCCAAACAGCTTAGGCAGATTAATACTTAGAAAGCACCCAGCTCTAAGTCCCACATTATCACTAACTCTTGTTTTAAAATTGATTCTTTCTCATTTTCACATTTTTCCACATTACCTTTCGCATTGTTAAGTTTCCAGCAAATACATGTTTATATAAACTTAAAGCACAATAAAATCATTTTAACTCTCATAAAAAAATCATTTTCAAGACCTTATTTTGAAGCCAAGCTTTCTCAGATTTTCTAGTTACTGCTCTAATTTAGCCAAGCTTGGAGTTGTTGTATGGATAATCCTTTGAAAAAACATAACATAAAATTGTGTCACCTGAGATAGTTAAATCTATGAAAAATAGAGAGTGATCCATCATTAAGATTCGAAACCCTCATTTTATTTTTAAGGTATTTAGAACAATATTCTAATGCTAAGCATACATATTATAGAATCCTTGCTCTGAAATTCGATTAGAGGTTATAGGAAATGAAATAACATGTCCATCATGAAAAATCTACTTACAACTGGCCTCAGCCAACAAGTTTCTATCAGATAATGGCTTCTTTCATTCCAAAGACAGGATGTGTAGGAAGGTGATGGCTCACTTCTCACCACTGTGTGCCCTGAAGCTAGGAAGAGGCACAAGGGGCTGGGCCTATATTTCTCAAGTGTTCCTTCCCATTAGAAACTCATTAGGGCTGCAATGTCCCTACCATAAAATACAAGACTCCTCCACAATAACCAGAAAATTGATCTGATTGATCATTCAAACCTCAGATTATTTATTAATATATCCTAACACTTAAAGTCTATAAAAACTGGTATTTTCTTTAAAATGCAACTTCACAGAGTTCATGCTTCTTAGAGATCACATAATACAAATGCCTTGCACCCCTGTGATTGCAAAGACAAGACCTCACTGGCCCTTTGGTGCCCACTCCTGAACTCTTTCCCACACCACAGAGAGGACCATATTATAGACAGCTGGAGTAGGAAGCCTATAAAAGACCCTGTAGTGCCTTTCATACTTCAAGGTGCTTTCATTAGTAAATGATGAAGTTCCCAGTGTGAAATAGCAGAGGACGGAGGGGGGGCGGGGGGTGTCTAAGTTGATCATTTTTAAATGTACAAAACCATAAGCTTAATACTCTAATCCTACTGTTACTAACTCTCCTCATCAATAGCTTTTCTTTTATAGGAAACAGATAAAAGCGGTATAACCCAGTCACACAGTACAGTAAGCAGATCCTGCTTTGGCAATGCTCAAAATGCTTGTATTTTGTCTCATTCTAACATTTCAAACAGAGAAGCTTAACACTTAGTAAGTGCACATTCCTAGAAGTTTGTCCTTAGTTGAGATTTAGAACAATGCCAACAGGCAATTCAGTGATGCTTTGAAATTATTTTATCTCTGAAAATATCTGACTTAGTAACAGCACAAGCTAAAGGCTAAATTACAAAATAGGCAAATTGGTCTATGGCATTTGTCCATGTTCCCTTTCTGAGCTCTCCCTAATTTTTGTCACCTTACACTGAGTCCCTGACACCATGCTAGGGACTACCCACCCTCTGGCATGACTCTTGACTGGCTCTGCCTGGTAGCGTCCCATGACCCAGACTTAGCTGACCTTTCCCATCTGGTCTCAAAGAATTTAGCTGATCCCTCTCCCATTTCTTCTGTATTTTTCTCTTTCCTAGTTCACAGGCAGCTAACTTGGTATTTATTTTTATGATTATAAATAAACTCATGGAAGATTCCACAAGTAAAATGGCCATAATTTGAGATTCCAATAGAAAGATCCTTAGGCACCACTGTAGGTAATGAAGATATTTTCTGGACAGACGCCCTTTATGTATACAATTTACTTTACAGTGGTGGCATCCTGGTCAGTCTATGCTCTGGTTGGTGCTCTCTTCCCTGCATATGAGCAAAATGAAACCTTCTGGCCAGGTCACTTTACAATGGTGAAATGGGCCAATATTAGCCCATTAGCTTTAACAAAAGGGGAGGAGATACTCTCTTCCAAATGATATCACTCTTAAGTAGCAGTGTAGTAATCAGATTACAATGCAATAAATAACACTAAAGTTAATGAGACCAGTTAACATCATTCATTCAGTAAGTATTGATTTGTTTACATGTGAGGCAGTCTTCAAGGTGCTGACAGTACACAAAGCAGACGTTCTGAACATCTTCCTTTTTCTCCATCTAGATCCAGTCTCCATCCTTCTCCCCCCTGCTCCTTGCCTCCATCAAATGGCACCCTTGCAATCCAGGTTCTCATTGGCTTTGGATTACTGAAAGGCCAGAAAAGAGGAAATTAGGGTATTGAGTCCGCAGCTTTATCTCTACAGAATTGGTAAGAGGAAATCAGCCAAGGTGGGTTAAGGTCACAGCTCCTGTCTAGAGACCTGCTTTCTACGTAGTCTCTCTGGATCCAGGCTCGGGCAATCATTCCCCTTTTGGAGCTAAGAATGAAGTCAAGTCACCTGCCCCTCTATTTCCAAGCCCAAGAGTATTTCACTATCACTACAACCTGCTTACACCTTTCAAAATACTAGCTTTTAAAAACTTGTCAAGTTATCCTAATATGAGTGTGCCCCTTACTTACTTTGAGAATCTGAATAGATTCTCCAAATGGGGGTGGCAGTGGGGAAGATAGACAGTACATATTATACAGTATATCAGATATACATGCCATGGAAGAACATAAGGCAATAAAGGGAGCCAGAAATTGTGCAGGAGAAAGGAATTGTAAATAGGCAATGAGGGAAAGCCTTACTGAGAAGGTAATATTTAAGCACATACTCAAGGGAAGTAATGATATAGGCCAAGTGAAAAATAATAATGGCCTGAGCTATAAAGTGATTGGCTGGACAGTGAAGGAAGGTAGCAAATACAGTAGACAGGGTTGGTGGTTGATTAGGAGTACTCGTAATAAAATAGAGACAGTGAGTCTGGGCTTCCCTTCACAATCCTGGCTTAGGTAACATTCCAGATAGACTCCTAAATGCCCCTTGACATAGTCACCCAACATGTTTATTACTCTTGTATGCAATCCTCTGAACCATCCAACATACACTTCAAGGAGTCCTACTCATTGTACCATAATTTACACATACCTAAAAAGCAAAGTTAAGTATTCTGACAACTGATTGATTAGTGAGTTCTAAAACTGTGATAGGAAATGCAAGACTAGGTGTACTTTTAAGAAGCAAGAAAAGTTGCTTTTCTTGTAGACATAGTAAATTTGTGGGACTCCTAAATGCACGTGTATGGGAAGTATTTGAGATCAAGACTAAACACACAGATTAAATGTTAAGCCTGAGGGTAAATGAGAACAGTGGTAGATGATATAACCCAGAGTGCATGTGACAAGTGACAACATTTAGCCCAGACCAGATTCTTTGGGAACATCAAAATTAGACAGGCAAACAGATGCCCACATGGGAAACTGATCAACTAGGTTCTGGTGGTATCACAGAAACCAAAGGAACAAAGTCAAACAAAGAAGAAACCCAAAAAGGTAAGGACTGAAATGTGTCCATCTGATTGGGTGATTAGGTGGTGACTGCTAACTTCTGCTCAAGCAGTCTTAGCAGAGGAACAAAGCCAGGTCTCAGATGACTGAGGACTAAGTAAGACATAAACTACGTAATGGAGACAACAGAGTAAACTAATTTTTCTAGGAGTGTATCCAAGAAAGTGAGAAAAGAGGCAGAATAGCAGCTAGAAAGTAAGGTTTAATAGGATCAAGGCAGGGGGCAGTTAGGATTGGCGAGTCCTGAACCTATCACTGTGCTTAAAGTTACAGACCAAGAGCTGAAAGAGGGTATAAAAAAGATGAGACATACTTAGATAAGGCTAAAGAAATGGAACGGGTTGGTTGTGAAGAGAGATGGCAAACATGTATACTGTGGCCATGTGGAGGGAGGCAAATGATGTGAAATGGTGAGAGTCACTAAAATGAAAGAGGTCTAAAAAGTTTGAAGTTTCAATAGTGATTGTGATAATGACTATCACCAAAGGCACTGAGTTAGGTGACATAGCTTTAAATAAATATAAGTAGAAAGCTGGGGGGTGAGGGAGGGGGAGCGTTTTCATACTTTCTACTAAAACCCAAATTCTTTACCTTTGATTTCAGGCCTCTCCCCACTCTGGCCTGTGTTTTCCTGTTAAATAATCTTCTGCTACACTTGACATTACCAGTCACTACTCCCAGAAAATGGCCTTTCATTCTACCTTCATTTAATTCTCCCAACCTTGACTTTTTCTCCCACTCTGTTCACACCTGGTTGAATAGTGCCCCGGAATAATTCAGGTCTACCTGGAACCTCAGAATGTGACCTTATTTGTAAATGTAAGATGTACTTAGGGTTTCAAGATGGGATTATCCCAGATTTAGGGTGGCTGTTAAATCTAATGACTTTGCCCTTATCTAAGGAGAGGATACACAGAAGGGCAGGCCCTGTAAAGAGGCAGGGATTGGAGATATGTTATCACAGCCAAGGTGCCACCAGAAACTGAAAGAGGCAAGGAAGAGTTCTCTCCTAGAGTCTTCAGAAAGAATATGGCCTGACTGATTCCTCAATTTCCAAATTCTGGTCTCAAAAATTATGAGAAAATAAATTTCCATTGTGTTAAACTCTGACATATTTGTGATTTGTTAACAAAGCTCTAGAAAACTAATACAGCACCTTGACCCCTCATTAATTACTTACTCTTTACTATTCAACTCATGTTCTTTTTTAAAGTAAAGACAAATGAACAAGAAGGTTGATTTTTCCAAAAAGAAACCCCTATCAAGAATAAATGTCTCCCTCCTCTAAACACACAAAATCTTTAAAGGCAGGGCCCATATTTATTATTGACCCTTATATCACTGCACAAAACACCTATCTGTTGCTACATGTTTGATGAAGGACTGGTGACACAGAGCCTTACATTATAGTTTAGGGTCCTATGTCTTTCCAAAAAGGTAAAGTCTCCTTGAAGGCAAAGACTAGGTCATCATTTTGAATTTTCATAGCATCTAGCGAAGTGTTTTAGCATTAAGTTAGCACCAAAACATTTAAATGAATTTGCTAAGTGAATAACTGCTAATCAAATTAATATCTTTAGCTAGATATAATATACTAAACTGAAAAAATTTCTTTCATAAAAACAAACAAACAAAAAAAACAAAAAAAAAAAACCCAAGAAGATGCCACAATACCTCAGCAGGTTGAGCACTTGCCTTGTAACTGCGAGGTCTGGGGATTGAATACTGGCCCTGGCCCATGCAAACCCATATGCTGAATTGCAGCAAAACTGGTAACTACAGGAATGGCAGCAAGGGTCCTAGCCTCCCATGTGGGAGACTCCCACTTCAATTCCCACCTCACACAGTCCCACATCTATCTGTGTGGAATGAATGAAACTGTGTCACAACTAATTATATACAACTATGGAGACTGCTCTGGGCCCTCCCTCCTTCTTTCTCTCCCTCTCACCTTCTCTCAAACAATACAATAAATCTTAAAAAAAAAAAAAAAAAAGGAGGTGGGGGCTGGTGCTTCTTGTGCCTCCCATCTTGACTGAGAGGCTTGTCTTTAACAGTCCTCACTTCCATGGTGAAGAGTAGCACAACCATTATCACAAGTCACCCTTGAACCCAATTAAGAGAACTATAATCACATGGTCAAATTCACTTGCCCTGCCAACAAGATCATCAGTCACTATTTTGGCAGTGATAGCCCTCATAAAATACATTAGTGTCTTTGCTCATCACTCAAGATGGAAAATTAGGGAAAGATCACATGATGTTTTATTTCATTAGTAAGAACAATTAAGGCTAGGAGAAAAGATTTGGGGAAAAAATGCAATAAAAGATTGTTAATCAAAATATAATACCGCTATCCAAAATATACAAAGAACTTTTAAAATTCAACAATAACAAAACAACCAGATTAAAAAATGGGTCAAAGATCTTAATGGACACCTCACAAAGAGGACATACAGAGGGTAAATAAGTATATGAAAAGATGCTCCACACCATAAGTCATTAGGGAAATGCAAATTAAAATGAAATACCACTTGAATGTGGAACAACAGGAACACATTTGTTGCTGATGGGAAGGCAAAATGGTACAACCACTTTGAAAGAAAGTTTGGCCATTTTTTATAAAACTAAACATACTCTTACCATACAACCCAGCAAAATCATGCTCCTTGGAATTTACCCAAAGGAACTGAAAACATATGCTCACACAAAAATCTGCACATGGATATTTACAGCAGCTTTATTCAATACTCATAATTGCCAAAAGTTGAGAGCATAACATGTCCTTCCGTAGGTGAATGGATCAGTAAACTGCAGTCCAGACACAGGGAGGTAAGAATGACTGGACAGAGGATTTTTAGCAGCAATGAAATTACTCTGACACTATTATAATACTGGATGCATGTTATATTTAATTTTGAGTCAACTTGACTAGGCTAAGGGATGCCTGGATAACTGGTAAAACATAATTTCTGAGTGTGTTAACATTTAAACCAGTAGACTAAGCAAATATCTGCCTTCACCAACGTGGAGAGGTATCCTGACTGTTGAAGGCCCGAATAGAAAAGGCAGAGGAAGGGCAAATTCTTGCTCTCTTTCTGAGCTGGGACATCCACCTTCTGCCCTCAGATATCAGGACTCCTGGTTGTCAAGATGGGCCTTATTTCAGAGTCTCCCCTGCTTTAGTT
This sequence comes from Craseonycteris thonglongyai, assembly GCA_004027555.1. Classification (NCBI taxonomy): domain Eukaryota; kingdom Metazoa; phylum Chordata; class Mammalia; order Chiroptera; family Craseonycteridae; genus Craseonycteris; species Craseonycteris thonglongyai. The sequence goes on from PVKE010006302.1 coordinate 10,712, forward strand.
CTCAGGGCTTCAGGACTTAATCTGAATTATATGACCAGCTCTCCCAGCTCTCCAGATTGCAGATGGTATACAGTGGCATATCTCAGCCCTCCTATCTCAGTCTCCAATTCCCATAATACATCTCCTTAAATCTGTCCATCTTCTATCAGTTCTATTTCTCTGGAGAACCTTAATGCATATGCCATTATAAATTTGCCAAAACCCACAAAATATGCAACACGAAGAACGAACTATAATGTAAACTATAGACTTTAGGTGATAATGATGTGTCAGTGTGAATTCATCAGTTGTAACAAACATACCACTGTGGTAAGGAATGTTGGTAACGGAGGCTGTGCATGTGTGGGGACAGCTATATGGGAAATCTCTACCTTCTGCTCAATTTTACTGTGAACCTAAAACTGCTCTAACCAGTCTATTAAAAAACAAACAAACAAGAAACGCCACTAAGGCACTATGAGGTTTAAAAACTAATCTTATAAACGTCTCCTATGTGTGGCCTAATTATGTCCAGTGACCACACCCTCCCCCTTTCCTGAAACAACCAGTTATTGGCCAACTTACAGTGGACATGATCTCCATCTCCATCCCCTACTCCATGTCCTGCCAAGTACAGTAAACGTGACATTTTTCCTCCATTTTCTGGACCAAGTTTCTTTCACCACTCACATCTAAACTAATTCCACATCAGGCAATATTTCTCACATTTAAACATCTCACCTCTTAACCTCGCCTTTTTTTTCCCCACTCTTATTTTACTAAGTAAAGCATCTCTTGGTGCCTTTTATAACTAGAAGTACTTCCTAAGGTGCTAAGCTTCTGTACTTTCAAATTTAGGGGCCCAAGGTGGTGCATACACTAGGTATTAGTTTCAAAGAAAACAGGGAAGCCAGGATGGCTCAGCGGGTTGAGTGCTCACTTTGCAGCCCTAGGGACCAAGGATAGAATCCCAGCCCCGGCCCGTACAGACCCATATGCTGAACTGGGATATGCTTCCCATGCAGAAAGCCCCTTGTTCAGTTTTTGCCCCTCAGTTCAGCTCCTGGCTTGAGGGGGCGTACCTCCCATGCGAGAGGCCCCCAATCCAGTTCCTGCCCTGTGCGGCCCACGCCCACCTGTGTGGAATAAAACCATGTTGAAAACTGATGCCATACAACTGCTCTGGGCCCTCCCCTTTCTCTCTGTCTGTCTCTGTTTCTTTCTCTCTTTGTCAAAAAACAGTAAAATAAATCTTAAAAAAAAAAAAAAAGAAAAGAAAATGTGGTACACCTAGATGAAAAAGTAAACCAAAGGGTTGGGGTCCAAATTAAAGAGTCAATACTTGCAAACAGTTATAACTGTCAAGATGCCTTTTTAAATGGTATCAAAAGTAAAGCTAATTAAGCCTACTTCTCCTCAATCCCCATTCAATATAAAAGAGCATTTATTTTTTCACATCATTCTTTGCATTTTTGTATTCTAGCACTGCAACATTAATTTGTATGACCTCACTATGCAGTGTTTCATTTTAAGTCTGTCATATTTCAGCTTCATTGTCAGTTAAATTAAATCTTGTAGGCTAACCTAAACTCTAATTGTAAACCTATTATAACCTCAAAATTCAAACATTTAAAAACTAAACAGAATCACTCTATGTGCATATCCCTAGCTTTCAACTAAGTTTTAAGAAAATATTCCACCCTGAACAAATGAAAACATTTAAATTTAGGTCAAAGTTAGTTTTAGTAAAGTCAGCATGGCAGATGTAAAAGCAGGATTCATACTCATTACCCTGACTAGTCTGTTTCATTATTATTCTATTATTCTGTAGAAAAAGCACACTGTGTCTTGTTTTCCGAACGGGATTGGGGGGAAGTTTTCGTTTAGGTAGAAGAGACTGTACCACATTCCAAGATTTTTCCCTAAATCATATCTAAAGACTGGAAATATTTCTGTTACGAAGTACATTATAACATGTTCTAAATGACTAAAAATTTAAGTCAGTAAAAGTCAAATGTAAGTACACAGCATGATAATGATGATTCTAAACTCGATATCAAAAATAAAAAATTTCTAGACAGTGTCTGAAGAGGGCCTGGTTCTAAATACGGCACTGGGGATGTGAAGGATGGAAAAGTCCAAAGAGACTCCAAAGCTTTGCGGTTGGCCTTTCAGAAGTCAGTAAGATGAAAGTTGGATTCAGAACGCACGTGGACGTATATTCTGTGAAAGGCTTATCATTTCAGCCTGTGGTCAGAAATGGATAGCGTAAACACTTCATCAAATTGGAGCAGGGGAGTAGGTGACCTTCCTGCGTTTAGAAAACACCACCCCTTGGGGAAGCCGGGATGGCTCAGTGGGTTAAGTGCTCACTTTGCAGCACCGGGGACCGAGGTGGGGAGAAGAAGGCAGCGGCTACCGGAGGAGGAGCTTAGGGAGGAGGAGAGTCGAGGTCGGTGGGGGCGGGGAGGGAGCAGTGGGGAGCGAAGGCGCGCGTACCCGGGCACTCACCCGTGGGGTTCTCGGGCTGGATGGGCCGCCACCTCAGCGATCGCTCGCCCAGCACCACGTCGCAGCTGTTCCTCCCGATCTCAAAGATGCCCCGGAGCAGAACCTGCTCAGCCGCCGCCTCCGGCTGCTGCGGAGGCGCCCACAGCGCCGAGGGCACAACAGCAGCCGCCAGCGGCGCCTCTTCCTCCCCGCCGCCCTCCAGGGCGCTCACGCGGCCGCCACGCTTCCCCCGGAGCATGGTGGAGCCACACGCTGGGCCGAAGCCAAGGGCTTGGGGGGACCTTCGAAGGAGCAGGAACCAGTGGAGGCAGAGGCCAGCGCTTCAGTTGCGTCGGGCGCTGCCACAGCAACGGCGCGCGGAGACACAGCGGGGAGGCGGGGCAGGCAGGCGGCGCCGCCCTGACCTAGCCCAGCACCTTAGCCCCCAGCGTCTGGTCTCTGCTACTCAAGACAAAAAGGCCCCGATGCAAGGAGAGGAATTAAGTTGCTCCCTCTGCTCAGTCTCCACCGTTCAATGGAATTTAGCTCATTGCCTTACGCACAGTTAAACAAACCAGAGCTTCTTAAAATGACTTGCATGCTCACCACTACCACCCCTGCACACCCCTGGCACTTTATTAAAAATGAAGATTCTTACTGAATAGGTGTGGGATACGGCCCAAAGTACTCTGTCTAAGAAGCTCCCGGGAGATGATGCCGCCGCTGTTGGTGCACGGAACACACTTAGAGTTGCAAGGGTACAAGCCTCCGTTTTCCCACGTCCTTCGCATTGGGCTCTCCTAGAGGGCAGAGGTCGTGCTTTATAACCATGCTAGCATGCCCTCAGTAATCAGCTGGTCTTTATGCAGCTGGTATATTGAATGAGGGCGAGCTCATTTCCCAAAAACCCTTAGAGGAAGTCAAAGATAAGGCCCTGGTTTGCATAGACAAATGATCACCTGACGAATTTAGTATTAAAGGAAGGTGCCTCGCGCCTTTAGGTAATTCCTCCTCAGTCTAGTCTGCCTGGATCTGGCGCTCCCAGGAGAGAGATTACAAGCAGCGGGGCTTGTTCTCCTGAAGGCTACTGCTGTAAGGTAGTGTCACCTGGACATGGAGAGAGCCCTGGGGAGTTCATCCTTCACTTTCTCCTGATAGCTGAGCTCCATGAAATCAGCTAATTGCTATTAATAATTGGTCCCATGGTTCTCAATCGTGGCTGCACATTCGAGTTACCTGCAGAGATTTTTTAAATCCAGATGCCCAGGCTACAGTCAAGACAGTAGAATTAGAATCTCTGGGGCTGGGATTCAGACTTCAGGATTTTTAAACACTTCCCAAGTGATTCCAGTGTTCAGCCAGGGCTGAGAAAAACTGCTCTAAGCCGTGTAATAACAGGGATCTGACAACTTGTGGTGGTGCAACAATCTGGGAGAAAGTGAATTCTCAGGAAGAGGAGTGAAATGGGGAGTAAATAAGCAGGCTGTGTGCATAACAGTGGCATTGAGGAAAAAGTTAGGGGCGAGGGAGTTAAAGAGGAAATTAAATTCATGGAATTGTGAATCTAGTTCCAGTGTGCTAGTGCCTCACCAATGACATTAGATAGCCAGTCACATATTCTGTCCTCACCCCTGGTCATCTGCAAAGTCAAACACAAGAACTCATGGTAGCAGGAGTGTCTCAAGATTCTCTGTTCAAACTTAGGTTGCAAAAAACCAGGAATGAACACTGGCAGCCTAGCCAAATGCCCTTCAGACATAAAGCACCTGTACACCAGTTAAGCTGGGGTTCTTACGGTTTCATTCTCTGAAAACAAATACCCAAGCTCTGGAGCAAAGCGAGACAGAGCCTCAGTTTGATCTGATTGCAGCGAGCTGTTTCTTGGAGCAGAAGTGCAGCTGGGGCTCAACCCCACGCAGGCTCCGGGTGGCTCAGCTCATTAGTCATTCGTGGGGAAGGCTGGTGCCCACCACAGAATGAGTTGCAGTTCTGGAGTCAGCATCTTGTACTCACAGCTGTCAGGCAATCAACACAATTAGAGTTCACTGGCATTTTAAAAGCTCGCTGAGAACCTGGGTCAATAGGCCAAGGCAGTGGCTACTTCTTAGGACCTTTGCAAGGGGCAAGTTGCCATGTTTGAAGCTTCAGTCCAGACAATCAAAAACCACTGGCTTTGCATTTCTTCAGAATGAGAGAAATAGCTGTGCCCATTCTTCTCTTCTGATAAGCTGTCTTCTTCCTGGGCCCTAAAGATTTCAGTGTTTGGGGCTCTGTTCCCGGGATCGATCTACACAGGCCTCAGTGCCATGGCTTTACATACCAGTCAGGGCTCCTCAAGCCATGTCACCAGCCCCAATCACTCCCCTGAATTTCAGACACTATGTCCAACTGCCTAACTGACAGTTCAACTTGGCTGTCCAGTTACCATCTGAAATGCAACATATCTAAAACCAAACTCATGATTTTTCATCTCAAACCTATTCCCCCCCAGAATGTTCCAAATCTTCACAAGTAGTGTTACCAAAATCCTTGATGTCCTCTCTTTGTCTCCTACCTCATGTCCAATTCATTGGCAAATCCTGCCAACTCTAACAGCAAAATAGACTCCTTTTAGCCTTGGTCTATGTCCCTGTACCCTTTACCTGGACAACTTCTACAACCCTCTAACCCATCTTTTTGCTTTCCCCTTCTCTGACACTGCCCCCATTAGCCCTGAGTTTTCTTTCCACTTTGCAATCACACTGTTCCTTTTAAAATGACAGGATTAGGAGAAGCCGGGATGGCTCAGTGGGTTAAGCGCTCGCTTTGCAGCACCAGGGACAGAGGATTGAATCCCGGCCCCGGCCCATGTGGACCCATGTGCTGAACTGGGGAGTTCCCCCAGTTCAGTTCTCTCTCTGTCTCTATCTCTGTATCTATCTCGCTCTCTCTCTCTCTCTGTCAAAATAAATAAATAAATAAATAAATAAAACTTTTAAAAAAAAAGGTTGCCGAAGGGCTCCTATTTTAAAATGACAGGATTGTATCACTCCCTGCTCATAACCTCCCTTTGCCCTCCCATCACTTATGGAATAAAATCAAAACACTTAGTGAGGCTACAAAGCCCTACATAATCTAACCCCTGACTACCTCTCAAGGTTCCCTTACTTACTCACACAAGCCTTCTTACTAGTCCTCCAACACAGTGAGACTAGTCCCTTCTCACAGCATTTGCCTTGCTGTTCCCTCTGCCTGAATGCTTTTCCAATCCGCTAACCAAATGGCTTCCTCCTTCACTTCATTCACGTCTCAGATTAAAGGTTACCTCCTCTAATAGGTCATTACTGGCCTCATCTATCATTCACCAGCCTGTAATCCTGCTTATTCGTTTTCTATTACTGCTGTAACCAATTACCATAAATTCAGTGACTTAAAACAACACAAATGTATTATATTATGCTTCCGAAGGTCAGAAACCTATGGTAAACTCAGTTTCACTCAAGGTGTCAACAGGCCTGCCTGCCTTCCATCTGGAAACTCAAGGATTTCTCATTTCCTTGCCTCTTCCAACTTCTAGAGCAGTGGTTCCCAGCCTTTTCCCACTTGCGTACCCCTTTTAAGCCCATTTCTATAAGTTGTACCCCCTGTTTTTAAAACAGCAGTCTTTAAATACTGACACTTTTGTTCAGTACCTATCTTAATGTAAAATAGTGGAAATGAGGTAATAAGTTAGGAAAGAAAAATTGCTATACTAAAAGTACAAACCATAGATTCCATGTTGCAATATGCCTAACACAGTTCATTACTGTTACTGATTTTTTCTGCGTGTCCCTGAATGCCCAGCATGTACCCGCGGAGGCATGAATACCACTGCTTGGGAACCGCTGTTCTACAGCTTACCTGTATTTCTTGGCTTCGGGCCCTGTCTTTGATCTTCAAAGCCTGCAGCATAGCACCTTCTGTCTGCTTTCATTCTTACATCTTCTGTCTCTGACATTCTTTTCTCCTTATAAGGGATGCCAGGATGCCCCAGCGGATTAAGTGCTCATCTTGCTGCCCTGGGGTCTGAGGATGGAATCCCAGACCTGGCTCTTGTGGACCCATATGCTACACTGGGGTGTGTCCTCCAGTTCAGTTCTCTCGGGAGAGCTTCCCATGTGGCAGGCCCCCAGTTTGGCCCCTAACTTGTGGGGGCGTGCCTCCCATGCAGGAGGCCCCCGGCCAGGTTCCTGCCCTGCGCGGCCCCCTTCCCACCTGTGTGGAATGAAACTATGTCAAAAACTGATGACATACAACTATGGAAACTGCTCTGCCCACCCCAACCCCCTGCTCCCCCCCCACTTCTCTCTGTCTCTCTCTCTGTGTCTCTTGCTCTGTCAAAAACAATAAAAATAAGTCTTAAAAAACAACAACAACAACAACAAAAAAAAAACAATCGAAGAGGTAGCAATAGCTTATGGAGAAAATTGACTTCATGGCTCAAATAATATAACAACCAGTTTCTCTTCATTTCTTTACTCTGCCTTCTGTAGTGTTATCACAGCTTCACGTGGTCACTTTAGCCCACTCCACCTCTCTGTTCCAAGTAGCCAAACAGCTGCCACAACCCAGGCCTCTCATCCACATAGAACAAGTGGCAGCCAAGGAGTACACGTTTCTATCGATATTTCCCACATAAGCCAGGGGAAGCTTCTCTTTTCCAGAAGTCACAGTAAACTCTCTTGCATATCATTTCACCTCAGTGAGTTAACACCTTTTATCAAGCTGCACAGACAGAATTATGATGGATTTTTTTCCTAATCACAATGGCTTAAAATAATAAAGGTTTATTTTTTTATTTCTTACTCATGTTCATATGAGTAAGTGTGGGTAGGAAACTAAAATGAGAGCAAGCATAAGAGACAAAAGTACCGTTTAAACACAAAACAATAAAGAGAAGGATTCAAAGCAAGATAGTGTTCAGATCTACATAAACTAAAACTTCTGGCTGAGTGAGATGGAGGGTTGCTGGAGTCCTACGTGCTGCCCTTAAAGGACCCACACATGAACTTACTAGCTGACAGGCTCACTCACTTCAAGTTCCAGCACTGGGGCAGCAGCTCAAAGGGTGCCAGGGATATACAGGGGGGACTGTATTGTCTGGCTTAAGGGCAAGGGCTGGGGGTCAAGGGGACTGCTTTAGCCCAGACAGAAGTGCTGGCAGAAGCCATTGTCCGCCCCCCACCCTCTTCTTTTTAAAAAAAAGCCATTCCACCCCCAGTGTGCAGACCAAGGAGTAGGTTGACCAGATGTACCATTTTAAATGGGACAGAAAACAATAGCATTGTCCTGTTTCAAATGGTACATGCGGTCAGCCTAGCTTGGGCTAAATTCAAAGTATCAGTAGGCTGACGATGCACACCATTTGAAATGGGACTGTATCGTTGTTTTCTGTTGTTTGTCAAATGGTAGGTCTAGTCAGCCTACCAAGAAGTCATCATATCTGAGTCTCCATCGACCTAGCTAACACTTTTCGACCCAACATGGTGACTCTCTGAGACCCTACCCACCCAACTCTCAAATGCACCCAGTCTGTTTCCAGTGGCTTTTCCATACAAGTGTCTTAGCTTAGCTTATGCTGTGGACTTTCCTAAATATCTCAAAAGTTCACAAAACCCCATTAAGCAGCACCTGGCTTCATGCCCGGTACCTCTTGCTAAACAGCCCCCGAGCTCAGCACCAGTGGCAGCCGGCCTCAGTCCACAGTTTAGCCGTTCCCCAACACCCCCAAACCCCATGCAGCTGCTGGCCATCTGTGGATTGTTTTGTGGCTCATGCCAGGTGGCCCCGGGCAGGGCACAAGCTATGGCTGCACTTGGCCTGCGGCAGGGCTTTTTCCTGGAGGCCTCAGGGCAGGCACACATGGTCCTGCCTTTGGACCTAACTGGAGCATCATTTGGCTGCCTCTGAGGATGACACACCCAAAGAGCAGACTGGGCAGGCAGGCAAGCACTGCTAAAGCAAATCCAGCTTCCTAGGGTCCCTGCCCAATAGCTCCTCCACTGTAGTCACAACCAGTCCTCACAACCAATTAGCCTGAGGGTCAATCCCTCCCAATGACATGCACACAGTAAACAAGGCTCAACTACAACAAGAGGACACACAAAATCCATACAAGGAACACACCTAGAGCACCCAATTCAGGTGACCAGGGAGTCCGCCCCCACTGGGTCCCACAGAACACCTACTATATAAAGGCACTCTACTAAGACTGGGAGATATAGATGCCCTATATCATACAGAGAAACAAACACGGGATTACAGCCAACACGGAGAGAAGAGAAACATGTCCCAAATAGAAAAATAGACCAAAGCTCCAGAAAAAGAGCTAAGTAAAATGGAGACAAACAATCTAACAGATACAGCATTCCAAAAACTGTTATAAGGATGCTCAATAAACTCAGGGAGAAGTTGAATAAAGGAATAGAAAATATAAAGTGGAGACAGAAAATATAAAAACAAAAAACAAAAACAAGTCAGAAATGAAGAACACAATAACTGAAATGAAGAATGAAATCTTGCTATCTGCAACACACCTAGAGGGTATTATGATGAATGGAATAAGTGAGACAGAATAAGACAAATGCCATATGATTTTACTTATTGTGGAATCTAAAGAACAAGTTAAATGAACAAATAACACAGAAACAAACTCATAGATACAAAAAAACACTTTGAGGGTTGTTAGGTAAGAAGTGGGTTAGGGGAATGGGTGAAAAGGGAGAATGGATTATGGAACATAAATTGGTAGTTACAAAATAGTCATGAAGATATAAAGTATAGCATAAGGACTATAGTCAATGATATTGTAATAACGGTGTATAGTATCAGATGAATACTAAACTTATCAGGGTAATCACCTCATAAATTATATAAATGTCTAATCACTATATTGTATAGCTGAAACTAAGATAATATTGTATGTCAACTATAATTGAAAAATTTTTTTAAACCATTTATGTTTTATTGTTTTGAGAGAGAAAAAAAGGAGGGAGTGCCAAGAGCAGTCTCCATAGTTGCACATCATTAGCTGTGACATAATTTTATTCCACATGAGTGGATGTGGGCCACATGGGATAGGAACCCAACTGGGGGCCTCCCCCATGGGAAGCAAGAACCTTTGCCACCATCCCAGTGGTTACCAGTCACGCCACAATTCAGCACGTGGGTTTACATGGGGCCGGGGCTGGGATTTGATCCCGGGACCTCAAGTTTGCAAGGCAAGGGCTCAACTTGATGAGCTATCCTGGCATCCCCTGAAAAAAAATTTAATTACTAAAATAAGAAATATTTTAATAAATATTCCTATTTAGATACTACTTATAATTTATATGCATTAGTTACTATTGTTTATTTATTGTATATTTAATAATTGTCTGGAATAGAGTATTTTAGTTATCTGTTAAAAATGAGAAATGATTTTATTTCAAGTTCCCTTTTTAGAATAATACACCATCTGCTCTATTTTTTAATATGAACATTTCTTGGTCCTGTACCTGCAACCTACTACAGATTATAAATTTATAATTCTTTACTATGAATAGACAGGCACTACAATTGCTGGTGACACCAATGGTAGAGTATTAACAGTTCTCTTAAGCACTGTAATACCTTTTCATTGATGTCACTGAAAGTAGGGATGATCTCCTAATTGATATCTTTGAGAACACTATAGTTATATTTTCAGTGTGCTAAGTTTATACAGTGAACATTTTAAACTAAAAATTACAGGTTAGGTAAATCAGCATTTATCTCCACCAATAACACATAATGTGTGTGTGTATAACTATTATAAAGAATGGTTTATTCTCCAGTTTTCAGTGATTTTATACTAAACTATCTTCCAAGAATACTTACTTGATTCTTCCATGCTGTTTCCTAACCAGCTCTGTAATAATTCATGTGTAGTTCTAAAGTGAATACCTGATGTTGCTAAAAGTAATCTCTCTATATTCTTCTTTAATTGTGTTGTGTTAACACAGAAGGTCATATTCCCAACAAAGTTACTACTTTTCTAGTCTAAGCGATACTTTGAAAGAAGATGGATTTAACTAAGTATTGTGACTATAAAGTACTCTCTTTTAAATTGTGGGTTTGTATTTCTGTTATCTGCCTATATGTAGCCTACTTTGGCCTTTTATCTTACTGAATGCTACCCCAATTCTTAAACTCATTGCTGGAGTATATAGCCCTTATGGATGAGATTCTGATCTGCTGTCATCTAAATTTTTCAAAGATGATGAAAGAGTTTGGGCTCATTTTACATAACATTAACAATAGAATAAGAACAGTTGCTAGAAGAACGATGAACAGAAAAGAAAAGGTAACATACATTCAAGTTTTTAATGAACCTAAAAAACGTGGCATGGTCTGGGAAGAGCCAATCAAATCTTCATTTTTTAATTCCAATTCCAAGCTAACCAATTGATATCAGTAACAAGAAAGGATGACTGATAACTTACATTATTGTAACTCCTCAAAAGAAGTGGGGCCAGGGAAGTTTGGTGCCATGCTGTGTCACAGGAAATTACTTTCAATTGTTATCTTTTTTTATAGAATTAATGCCTGAAACTTTCACTGGGCTGAGAATCATTTACAGTGCCCCCCCGCCCCTCCCCCCATTCTCAGTTGACTGGATTCACAGCGTAGTGGTCAAGGCAATAGGTTTTGGCATCAATTAGGGTGGTTTGACCTAATTGAGGATCTCCTTGGTCTTCTAAACACCAAAGAAAGAGCAAGGAACAAAACAGACAACTTTCCTGTTCTTGTCAAACCCACATTAGACTGGGGAGATAGTATAGATAATTTCAAAATAAATTAAACAAATAAGTGAGTAAGATAACATCAGATCAATAAATACTCTGAGGAAGGGGAGGAGCAATATAATAATGAAATTGGTGGGGTTGAAAGTGGTTATTACTTTAGATAAGGATTAGTGAAGGCTACTTTGAGAAAGTGGCATTTGAACTACACCCTAACCAAGAATGGAAACCAGTAATACAAGTACCTAGGTATCCCAGCTTCCTGCAGTTTCTGCATCTGCAAAATAACAAACAGGGCTACTTTGATGATGAAATGTGTGAATGAATGGAAAGCACTTAGCACTGACATAGTAAACATGTGAAGCTGTCTTTCTGGCTGGTTGTCCTTAAGACATCAAAACCTAAAGCAGGGTTAGATGTGAATCTTGTCAACAGCAAAGTAAGTTACCTCTTATATTTGAGATTATATTTCTTCTCTAATTTCTATATATCATATCACAATCAGATCCATTTCTTTGGATTGTTTTATACCTAATGATCTGTAAAAATGGTTATTGTCACTGTCCATCTACCTCTGAATTCTCTGGGCAATAGCATGATAATATTTAGATGGCCAAATCCATATTTAATGTATATGAAGATTTAGGCTAGCATAATACTCTGCACTTTAAGGTACTTTAAAATTGTCAGTTTAACAGAAGTCCCCAGAGGCTGTGGCCTTGTCTTGTTGATGCCACTAGTCAGGTTACACAGCTAATTCCATCAGAGCCATTGAACCAAGTGTTAGTGTGTGTGAGGAGAGTCCGTGAGTCAATCGCCAGCACAGAATTCTTTCTGACATAGGAAGGCAGATGATCTCAACTCTTGAGTGCATACAGTGCAGATTTCTAGCTGAATGGTTCTTGACAATAGTGTCCTCTGAAACATAATGCCTGGCCAGGAGCCAGTGATTATGCCACCACACAAATCACGGTGCATCTGACGCCAGGACACCTCTGTGCGATGGTAACAACAAGCAGTCTCAATCCTGGTGCTCCACAAGATGTTGCATTGGCTCTTTTATTCTTTGTCAGACCCTGGAACAAAATATTTTATTTAGGTCATTTCAAGAACCTGAGTGATGGTGGAGGGAGAAGAAGAGAGAAGAGAGGAGAGTTTAATGTAGTTAAAGAAATAGCTCTGCTCTTTTACGATTCCCATTAGGACAAACAAAATCAGCCTATGTTTTGGAACCTCGTTTTATTAATCTTTTAATAGATATTTTCACTTTAAATCTCTTGTTTATTTATAGAACTAAAATAGCTTGGTTCAAACTGTTAGCTAATGGTCCATATATCCTTTTGGTAATTGCTAGCTTCTTTCAGAAATGCATTTATTTTGTGAAAATTATAGACTTTCAAATGTGAAAACATGGGGAGGGAGTCTTTATTTTTCTAAGATTAATAAATTAGGACACAAATTTGTTTCAAATGTTATTTTAGTGAGTCACATTATGAACTTAAATTAGAACATTCTTAATTATATCATATTTCTACTGCTTAACTTGCCTGTTATTTTCTTTCTTAAAATGAAAAGTAGATCATTCTGTATAGATGCAATTGGTGATATCAATAAAATCTAAGTTATGGCATTGTTCTATTCAAAAGGAATTATGCACTAGTTAAAATATTTAGCCAAATTTCATCTCTGACTTTGAAACTGTTAATTTTAAATTCTAGATTTTTCTGGAAATAAATCTCAGAGCATTTTCATATTAAATAAATAGATAGGAATAGTAATTGTTCAAGATGAAAGTGCACACAGAACACTAAATATTACTCATAACAAGCAATATGTAACAACACTAAAAGAAATGTTTGTCCCAAGTAAAGCTAAAGTTGCCAGTGTTTCTTCTTTCGGTTGCTTCTCAGTTAGTAAAAGATTTTATTTTCTTATTAGCTAGATATACATACCAGCCTATTATATAAACTATACGAGTTTTTCAAATATGGCTAACAGTTCAAAAAGAAAACAAAAAGATAATTGCAAAGGTTTCTTGTGGGTTGAAAAATGCCTTCCAAATATTCATTAAACATTTAAGTGAGTAAATTTGTAGAATATGTTCCTGACATTGGCACTGGTTCGGTGGCATTTCTCTGATCAGATGGAAGTGTTGTGTGTTATGCAGAGTGCATTCAGTGCATTCATGCATAAACAATATCATTTTCATAAATTAAAGCCTCCCCTGCACAAGGAACATCTGTGCCTGCCTTTGAATAAAAGATGGTGGCATGTGAGTTACTCCTTGACTGACTGAAAAAATCCTTATGATTTAAAATGAAGTTATACAGGGAAAATGGGTGGTGGTGGTGGGGGGGGGGAACACATAACTTGCAGTCTTCAATTCTACCTTACAAAAAAATCCACAGTATAGATTTCTCTACTTGCTGTTTTAAAAGATGGATTCTTTTCATTCTTAAAAGTGTCATTCTCTTATTATTTCTTCTGTTCACCATAGCTTTTAGCTTGCATGAAGATGTCTAGTTTTAATCACAGGTGAAACTGAACTGCTGAATAGAGCGCATTAGATCTGAATGTTCACTTCATAGTCTCCTAGGCTAGGAGGAGGGCAGTGTTCAGATATTATATCAGTATTATGTCTCTTAAAGTAAGAACAGTGAGAGCAGTCTTGGATATAGGAAGCAACAGCTTGATTCCAAAAGAGTAACTCTGATTCACTTGAAATAAAATTATTACATTTAGATAAAGTTGGGACTAACTTTAAAGCAGTTCTGTCACGTGATGAACACTGATGAAAAACATGCTATAATAATATATTTTAAAGTGCACTCAAACATTTTCTTAATGTTGAAATATTCCTTACTGTTACTGTCACAGCTTGATGTGGCCCCATTGGCAATGTTATTAGTATGGCTAATTGTTTCTGTCCATTAGATTACTCACATTTTTTGGGAGCAGCTTGCTAAATGAGGTCAGCTTTCTGGAACCCCTAAATCACCAATGAGAAGGAGATTAAAGGAACAAGCTTGGGAAGGGAGGTAGTCATCCAATGCAGCATCCGAATCAGAGGAGGAACAATGGCGTTACTAATGACAGTAATCAGAGCACCACAGTAGAGCCAGAGCACAAGTGCCAAAATGTTATTCCCCGGGAATCATTCCTGTCAGTCAATACATCCAGAAGACGAGAAATGCCCAACTTTTTTTGGTGGACTTAATAATGGACAGGGTCATCTGTAAGTTTTCCCAATGAGTTTTGTTTATGAAACAGCACAATAATGCTCCAAAGTGGGCGGGCAAATTACTACACCTTCCAAAATATGCTATAGTACAAATAGTATATGCTTGAGTACAAATAATTCATTAGCTTTTTATTTTTCTTGGAAAAATTATCGAAACCATCACAAGATGCTTATATAACACTTATAAAATGCCTCTTTGGAGATTCTTTAAATGAATTAAATCATTGTCCCACGGCATTCTCTAAAGCTGTATCATTTTGTTTGGGGATAGTACTGGTTTTCAATAGAGACCATTTCAGCTCAGGAACATGTACAAATAACAAAGCACCATTTTTTTTAAGTATGTAGGCAAACAAACTAAGCTAGGGTACTTGTTTGTATATTGCTTGTTAATAATTAACTAAATTTCCCTTTTTAAAAAAATAGAAAAAAATATATAATAATTTAAAAGAACAGAAACCCAAAAGCTGAAGGGGAAGGCATTTAAAGCAAGGAAAACAAAAACACAACTGTTTGTCTCTCCACAACCCCCTCCCCACCCCACCCCCCCACACACACAGCGTCATTCATATTCCAAGTAATGCAAAATCAGTTAGGTGCATTCACTACCTACTGAGAGATGGTGACTCCCTAAGTAAGATTAACACACTAGAAAGTATGCTAAAGTAAACTTTTCTCTTTCATTTTATTCTACAAATAATGTTTAGTATTTTTTTAACTCAGCAAATAAAGCAACTATTTCACTTAGGAATTATTTATACAAAGAATCACATTAGAATAAATGCAACAATTGCTCAGATTTTTAATACTATTTTATTGCAACTGAATTAGTGTTTTCTAAATTGTGCATTACACCATAATATACAGGATTACAAACAAGATTACAGTACAGATTGATTCCAGTGTACCAGTATCACAGCTCAAACAGCACTTATTCTGGACTGCATTTTACATGCAATAGCTATTGTTCTAATTATGAATTAAATGGTTTGAATTTATTTAAGCTACTGTACTAATTGACTACAATAGGTATAAATCCCAACATTAACAACCTGGTTAGATTTAGGCTCAGATTCATTACGTGAATATATGACAAACCACCATTTGTGTGACTATGTATAAAATCATGCATTTATATTTTCTGGAAACATCAATAGCTTCAGATACTGTTAAAATCATGGAATGCAAAGGAGTAAAAGACTAAAAAGAAACAGTGCAAATTGTATGTGATAGTCAAGCAGCTTTTGATTTTAAAAAGGGTATGTTGGCATTTGTTTATAATATGTATATACAAGCTTGTGCAAGTAATGAATTGATATGTTTTGATAGGAAATACATCTCTTTTTTTCATCCTCTTGAGAATTATGGATCTGGTCTTTATTTTAAGGAAAGGGAAAGACTTTAAAGTGAAATGAATTCCTCAAATTGTGCAATTTTTTTTTTAAGAATTAGAGAGGACAGAAGTGCTAAGGCAACACAATAACTTTCTAAGCACTTTTCTGCTGGTTTAAATTAGTTAAATTATTTTGTATAAATTAGATATAATTCTACTTTTCTGATATGTATAAAAATTGATGAAGCTGCATGGTTTTAAAATAGGAAATCCACATTATAAAAAGTCATTAAAAATTCTGTACAAAATCACAACAAAATAATTCAGCATGGGAAAGGTAACAAGTAGTAAAATGCTGGTTGAAAAATATATATTTATATATATTTTAATTGGCCCATTACTAGTTTAAAAATTGCATAGATCCTAATTATTGCTTGTGATTTTGTTATCCCGATGAGATAATTCATATGATCTGAACACAGCTACACCAAATTTGAGGTGCTTTTTTTTTTTTTTTTTTACTTTACTGTACTACTTTTCTTAAAATAGAAGAGCTATAGAAAATAATACGTAAGGTGAACAGGAACTTTGACCCCCTGTTTCTTCCAAAGGCAGTACGACAATAAATACATATATCACTTGAAGCTTGGAGTATTTGCACTTTGCAGCAGTAGTACCCAGAGGGCTGCCTTTTGTAAACAGGACAGTCCCTGTAAGCGCAGCGGGCTTGTTTCCCGGAGTTGGTGAAGCTGACGTGCCTCTAGTCGTGAAAGATGGCGTTGAGCTGGGCACTCATGACTCGCTCATGATGTGAATGGCTTTCGAAGGACATGATATTGTCTAGAGGGATCTCGCAGCGAGGGGCAGCGGCCCCGGAGAAGATCGATCCGTGGCTTTGGGGCCCTGCCAGGGTGGCTGAAGGATAGTGCATGGTAAAGGCATAATTTTTCTCAAACTCGGCGGACGGTTCGTGTTTGAAAGAGAAGTTGCCGTTGATGCTGAGCGGCGGGCTGAGGGGCCCGTCGAAGGAAGGGCTGGTGCAATCCGTCAGGGGGCTTTCGAAGAAGGGCTCTAGCGCGGCGCTGTAGGCGTGCGGAGGCGGCTTGACGTGGAAGACGTGGGAGCTGTCCATGGTGCCGTACGGAGGGCTGGGCAGCCCCGGCGACTGGTAGGAGTAGGGGTGCACGGGGAAGGAAGCGCTGGGCGTCGGCAGGTGCGGGGGCATGTCCTGATTCTGCTCAGGCAGAAAGGTCCGTGGATTGAGCTGCAGGCAGCCCGCAACCAAGTTGGTGGTGGGCTGGGATAAGCCCTTGCAGAGCGTCTGCACGAAGGAGACCAGATCGGGGCTTTTGCCCGAACGCAGGATCTCCGACAGAGCCCAGATGTAGTTCTTGGCCAGGCGCAGCGTCTCGATTTTGGACAGCTTCTGCGTCTTGGAGTAGCAGGGCACGACCTTGCGCAGGTTGTCCAGCGCCGCGTTCAGCCCGTGCATGCGGTTGCGCTCCCGGGCGTTGGCCTTCATGCGCCGCAGCTTAAAACGCTCCAGGCGCGCCTTGGTCATCTTCTTCTTTTTGGGGCCGCGTCTCTTGGGCTTTTGGTCGTCCTCCTCCTCTTCCTCTTCTTCTTCCTCTTCCAAGTCCTCGTCTTCATCCTCCTCCTCTCCTCCGTTCCTCAGTGAGTCCTCTTCCGCATTCATAGTTTCCAGGTCGTCCTCCTTCTTGTCGGCCTCGTGCTCCTCGTCCTGAGAACTGAGACATCCGTCTGTCCAGCCGGGAGGCCCCTGGGGCTGAGGCTCGCCCATCAGCCCGCTTTCGCTGTACGATTTGGTCATGTTTCGGTTTCCTATATTCAACAGGAGAGAGGGGAAAACAGAAAGAAAAGCAGAATGACGCTGCATTCAAACACTGCATGTACCTTCTGCTCCCACGTCCTAACCCTGTAGGAGTGCATGAGAGAAAAAGTATCCTCTCCTTACAAAAAGGCTGCTCCTAAGGGAAAGTTAAACGCAGTATCTAGTAATGGCGTCTGTGTGACCCGCTGGTACGTAGGAAACAGAACAGAGCTGGGGGTGTTGGAGAGATTGTGTATATGTACACGCGTGTGTGTGTTCCTGGTGACTAACTGAAGTGTATTTGTGATAGTTAGCTGGCCGGAAAATTGTGTGGAAATGAGTCTACATTGCAGTGACTTCATGCTCATCTGCATGAATTCAGTCACTCACAACTTCACAAAAATCATTTGAGAATTGCACTTCTGTTCCCATTTCTGTCCCAGCTTCTCAGTGCTTAGCGATTAAAGTTGCTACCAGCGCTGGCAGTGATTTTTAAGAAGATTATCCTAACCGGAGACTGAAGAGCAAAGGCATGGTGGAGGAAAAGTACTTTCCACCAAATGGTTTCACCATGAACAAAACATTTGGCAACAAAAGTTGGCAGGGACCTTCCAGCCCACCCCCGCCTTTCTTTTCTCGCCACCACCCTGGGTCCTTTGCTGAATTTCTATCTTGTATAAAAGCTCTTGCTGTTCGGCCAGGGCTGGAGGCGCGGCGCAGGGTGCACGTCCAGGCGCCGGGGATCAGGTGCGGATAGCTCCTCTCTAATAAACAGCGCATTGAAAAGGCCACCCGCTCTTTATTGGGGCTTTTCAAAGTTCGCCTCAAACCCTCCTTTAAAAGATTGAGTAATTATAATGGTCAGTGATTGGCAATGGCGAAGTTGACGCTTCTAATGAGGGAGATAAAAAGCCTTTACTGAGACAACTGGATTTGTAGCTTCTGCGGTGGCTGCTGGGGACTTGGCCGCCCCTGGAGCAGTAACAGGTAGCAGAAGTGGGTCCCTCTCTCTTTCTTTCTTGACCCCCCACCCTCCAACCTGCTTCAACCGCACTCTCTCTCAACCCCCCATTTACAGGGTGAGTATAGTCAAGGTATCAATGTCCCTTCCATTCAGTGAAAAAATAACTTGGCACTTCCAACGTGCATAAAATACAAATATACAAAGTAAATCTTGGTAACAAGGGCTTTTTTTTTGTTTTTGTTTTTCTTGACTGGAAAAAGAAAGTGAAGTTGTTTTTGTTTTCAGGACTTTGAAATCACTACTAGCAAATAATCATAGAATTATTGTGCATTATATAAAAATCCAAGGATGCTCCTATACTCCTCCACCAAAAAAAATAAATAAATAAAATTAAAAAAATTCTTTAAAAATTAGCCTGCAATAGGTAATTGAGTAATGAGAGTCAAAATGTGTTCCCACTTACCTGCATTATGGGAAAAGAATGCCTGTCTCAACACACAGACACACGCTCACTGTCGCACACGTACAGTGTGTGGGGACACGGGGTCTTCAACGATTGCTTTTATGTAGGAGCCAAAATGAAATGACTGTCATTACCTGGAGCTGTTAGTAGGTCCTGAGCAGTGACGGTCTCATCACCCTGGGGCCTCCGCACGCCGGGCCTTCTGCGTGGGACGAATTCCTCGTGTCCCAGCCGCGCGGGCGCTCAGGTTATATAGCCGAGTCGGGGATGCTGCGAGCGGGAGGGGCCGGGAGCGGAGCGCGAGCAGGTCCCCGCGCCCGGCGCCTGCGCACGCGTCCCGGCTGCGCGCTGCGCTCCGCCCCCCTCCTGTGCCCCGCCCTCCTCCTCCCCCACGCCTACCCCGCCCCTTCCCCATCCTCCCGGCACGCGCCATATGGTCCTCCGCGTCCGGCCAAGAGCCTCCCCCACGTGACCTGCCCATTTGTATGCGGCGGAGCGCGCCAATCCGGCCCCTTTGTGGCCAGAAGAAAGTGGCCCATCTGTCGCCCGTTAGAGACTCCGTGGACCTGCTTGTACCCGTAGGAGAGATTAACCCTTCCAGGCGACAGGCTGGAAAGGGGGCCCCGGGGATGGCGCAGGGGGCAGGGGTGTGAGGGGAGGAAGCGGGACAGCTAACATCGACTGGGTTTAGAGCAGAGCCAGAGGCTGCGTCGGGGCGGGACGTCGGGCAGAGGTGAAGCCGCAGAAACGGGGAGACGGGGGCGCGCAGCGAAGCGTCCTGGCCCCTGTGGATTCCTCGCCCAGGCACTGCCCTCCTGGGCACCAAGGCTACCTGGCATCTCTGAGGTGCCATCTCTTGGTTTCTTCCTCCTTGGCAGATGCTTTGCTTATTGGCATCAAAGGGTGGCTTCTTCTAATCTCCATAAACCCCTTCAGCAAACATATGCGACGTATGAAACGGCTTCATCTGTAAAGGCAGCTTTGAGACTAGTCCTTTATCCCCCTTAGCTGGATCTCCCACACCCAGCCCCTCCAGTACAGCGAACGTGGACACGTCACTCTACCCCAGCCGCCTGCCCTGACCCTCCGCTACCCCTGTCTCTGGAGACCGCTCACTACGGCAGTCCATCCTCCCTCCAGAGGTCCTTGTTCTCAGAGGGAGCTTGTCTGTTCGCTCAGGTCTGGGTTCCGTGGGCCTTGTAGCTCTCTTCCATGAGAGATGGGGGATTTCTCTGACTTGGATTCTTCCTTTTAAACAAAGCCATTGGTCTTGTAAAGGATGCCCCCACCCAGACGTCCCTGGTTCTCTGCCACAGGCCGCTGACTCCTCTCTTGGGCCTGCACATAGGTACTGGGTTCAGACAAAACTTCTCCAAGAGGGGACGCAAAGGGCCTGTACTAAGTGGGTCTATTTCTCTCCTCTCCAGAGAAAGACCATTAGCACAACTCTGGGTGTGGTTGATAGCTGATGGCCATGACTCCTCTGCACCTCAAAGACTCTGACTTGACATGACCTTCATCTTATGGGTCACGAAAAGACCACAGAGCTCACCGACTAATTCTGAAGGAGCCAGATTTGTGTTTCAACCACAATGCTTTATTCACTTGTTCCCATCAAGGCATGTTACACAATGATACATTAAAAAAAAAAAAGTTGGCCTGACCCCTTCCCCGACCTCTCTTTCTCCCACAGCTTCACCTCTATTCCTCCGTTAACTAACCCCTTACCTCCCCGTCGCCCCCCACCCCCAGCCCGCACCTCAGCACCTTGCAATGAATACTCCGAACTTGAATGTTTATTTAAAAGCAATTGCTCTAAAAGTCCCTTGAGTTTGCAAACAGTGTCAGGGTTGAACGTCTGGAGCCGGGTGCACCTGGGAACCAGGGTTGGGAATACGGTGAGGAGGGAAAGAGATCGCCAGTGTCTGGAAGGCGGAGGAGGCAGCTTCCCTAGTCGGGCCGAACCTCAAAGGAGAATCAAGGCATGTACGACCCGACCCATCGCCCAACGCGTGGCCTGAATGGTGCTGAGTTTTCAGAGCAAACTCTACGGAGGTCTGCTTTACTGTCTTTGCTCGTTGCTCTGCAGAGAACACAAAGAAAAAAGCATTCACCCAAGAGCCCAGTCTCGGTACCGTCTGACTCTGCAGGGATGGGTTAAAGCTCGAGGGGCATCGGAATAACAGCCAGCAGAGGTCGGTCCACGACTCGGGCGTCCGCGGACACACTTGCGGCAGGGTCTGACCAAGGGCGCCGCTCTCGCAGCAGCCGCCCCGTCGGGCTTGCGCGCGGTGCATAGGGGGCGTGGAACTCTTGTCCCCGGCCTCCTTTCTCGGTGTTTGGGAAGGGAGCCTCAGAGGAAATGCGGGAGGTGGGGTGGAAGAGGGCGCCACCTGCCTCGGAGGCCAGAAGGTGGCCCAAGAAGAAACGTCCCCAGTTTGTGACATCCTGTGGAATACGAGAAACTGTGGAGCTAGGTGTTCGCGGGCTGGGAAGGAAACCCCGGTGTGTCACCAACCGAGAAGAGGCCAATGCGTGAAGTGCAGGAGCTGTTACATTATACCCGTTCCCTCCCTTCCCTCCTAATACCTTCACCCCGAATCCCACTTCCCACCGTTCTCTCGGGCCTGGGGATTCGCACAGAGAAAAGGCCGCTCCCGTGTGTGCCAGAGACCTGGCAAGGTTCGGTCCCCAGGCTGCGCGCTCCCGTGCCCACCAGCCTCCGGGCCGGTCGAGTCTACCACTGGGCGCCGGCATCGCTTCGAGCAGGGGCCTGCCAGACCCGGGGGAGGTCGCAGCCGAGCAGGTAGACCCAGAAGGGAGGGGTACACATGAGGTTTACATTGGGGTGCTTTTCTGTTGGGAGGGGGACGGGGCGAACAGTGGGGCCTGTGGTCGGTAGCAGCAGAAACGCTGGGAGGGGACACAACTCAGAATCCGCCGGGTCGTCACGAGGACGGTGGCCGCGGCCCCGCGCCACCTCCTTCTTTTCTTCTCCCTTTTTGGAACTTGGTTTCGACGGTTGCACTCTCCCGCCCCCTGCTCCCTCCCTCTGCCTCTGCCCCGGCGGCCCGTTAGCGCCCCCGGTTCTCAGGCTCCGGCCTCCACGGGGCGCCGCAGGCTGCCGAGCGGCACGCGAACCGCACGCGCGGGCAACAAAAGCCGCTTTCACGACTCACTGCCCTCGAGCAATGCCCCAAATCTGTCGCCCCCAGACCCCTCCCGTCCCGGCTCGAGCTCGCGGCACCGCTAGGGCGCTCCCGGCCGTGTAGGCGGCAGCCCGAGCGCCGGCGGGAAGCGGGGCGGGAGGAGGGGTGTGACCGGCGCTGGGCAGAGGGGAGCGTGGCCCGGGCCGGGAAACGGGGGCGGCGGGGGGCGTGTAGCACGAGTGTGTGGGGGATAAAGTTGGGGGGGGGCTGTGGCCGTGGTGTGGAAAGCGGGTAGTTTGGGGGGGCGGGGAGAGAGAGAATGGGGATGCGACGCATTCACTAGGCCAAGATAACAAGCAGGGGCCGGGCTGGCGTCCCCGGCGGTGACCTGTTTCGCCGGGAAACAGATGCTCGCTCTTGCAAAGGGAAGTTTGCGTTCAATGAAAGAATCACGTGTGGCCAAGGCGGCCCCACAGGCCTCGAGAGACTCCGGCCTCTTCTCCCCGCCCCTCCCAGGAGCTGGGGGGTTGCCCGGGCCTGGGCTTGTTCCGGGGGCGGGAGGGACCGTAGAGCGCTGGGGCCGCAGAAGCCGAGGGCCCGAGAGCTACCACAGGCCCCAGGAGGCCTGAGGGGGATGCTGCTGGTTCCGTCCAGCTGCTGGTTCCACCCAGATCCTGGGCACCGCTCAGGATTTGCGCCTCCGCCTCCAGGGAGGCCACTAGGAGCCCGGGCCCTGGCCAGAGGCTGGAACTGCCCGGCCTCGACAGGCAGGCGGCAGGGGTGAAACGAGAGCAAGAGAGAAGCTATTAAAATGCCTCGTCGTCGCCCCGAGCAAAAAACCCGTTCTCTCCAAATCTCCAGGGCTTGCGGCATAATCTTAATTAAGATAATTGATTCATATTGCACCTGCGAGAACGGGGGGAAAAAATTGATTCCAACCCCCAGTCCTACAAATCGCTTCGAGCTATTGGATGGAGCACGACGCGGCTGTGATCTGGAGAGTGATTTAGCACCGGGCTTCCCCAGCTCCGCCTGCCTGGGCTCTTCCATTTATTATTTGCGTCCCCCTGGTTCCTCTGGCACCTGGATGGCGCCCCTCACGGCGCCTGCGGGCCTCGGAGGGACTTTTCTGATTCGGTCAGAAGTGGAGGGAGGGTCTGTCCTTAAACTATCCATTATGCATATAAACAACATACAGTCAAAACAGCTCAACTTTGGCAGGCGCAGGTCACTTACATCAGCGGTGTCCCGCCTTGTGGCTTCCCTGGGACTCATTGGAAGAATTGCCTTAAGCCACACACACAAAATACACTAACACTAACATTGCTGATGAGAAAAAAAAAAGTCACAAAAAAATCTCATAATGTTTTAAGAATTTACTTGGGTCTTATTCAAAGCTGTCTTGGGCTGCAGGTTGGACATGCTTGACTTATATGATTGCTCAGGGTCTCGTGCGCCATTTGTGTGTGCGCGAGCTTAAGTATACAAGCGAGTGTGAATCTGAGTGTGTGTGTAAGTGGATGTAAGATTGTGCTCTCATGAGTGTGTATAATGTATAAAAATGTGTAATTGTTAGTGTGAATGAAATGTGCATACAATTTGTGTCAGTGAGTATAGGTGTGAGTTATGTGAGTTATGTAGTTGTGAGTGTGCATCACTGCGTGTGTGTTCTGGGAGCTTCTGCTCTCAGATGAGAAGACTAAATAAATGGAGGGCTTGCACCTGTTCCTTCCGGATTGAGGAACAGTTTGCGGTCTAAAGCGGACCTAACGGCCGGGTAACTGACAAGTGCTTGGTGTTGGCCAGACTTTGCCTTAGAAAGCAACACACAAAAATCCCCTGTAACTGGGTGTAGCTGCCGGTGTGGAGAGCAGAGAAACACTAAAGGCGCCTGGGCATCCCAATAGTTGCTGTAGTGGGTTAGGGGAGGAGATCCGGCAAGTTCCTAAACTAAAGGCAAGAGAAGCCCTGCAAGCCAGGTTTGGAGCCCCTGGCAGCTTGTAGGAGACAGCCGGGCTCCCTCAAGGTATCAGCACCCTGGACAACTCCCACTCCCTTGGCTCTGGAATTTGCAGTGTTAAGATTCAGCAAAACTACTCCCCTTCCAGCAGCTTTCACTGTTTCCCGTTGGGCTACTTTCTCAAAACCGTAACTTAACTTTTAATCAGAGAGCTCTGAAAATCTGTATTTGGCTAGCCATCTTCCCTTTCGAAAAAGTTTCCTGTAAAACTAGGTATCCAGGTTCAGGGGTGGAGGAAAGGCTCTAAACTATAATTCAAGCTAGTGAGTTTGAAACAACAACAAAAAAATATTGAATAACTCTCAGAAAGATACTCATTCTTCTAACTTTGCACTTATTTGCCCCACACCCTCAAAACCAAAATGGACTCTTATTTGCTCTCCACAGAAATAATAAAATATTTAAATGCGTTTTGCTTTTGTTTTATGGAGCATACATTCTATTCAGAATATAGTTTTCTATCACCATCATCTTTATCAACTCTTCCAGTTATTTCATATTACAAATAATTCCTATTAACTTAATGGGGGGGATAAACAAACTAAAATTAAATGGCATACTTGCTCAGATATGGTGAGCCACACAATGACCTAAATCATACTAGATATAAAATATTACATCTTATTACACATGGCATCAAAAACATATTGGAAAAAGTCTAACTAAGATGTGACTGTGAGAAGCACAACGTCTTTGGTAATTTAAACATTTTAGAAATATACACCCACATTCTCCTCCAATTATTGATCTAATTTTCAAACATCTTTATATAAGCAATCAGTATCCTTATTAAATTTTATTCAGACTTTGCTGTAATAAATATAATTTTTAATTCAAGAATTCATCTCGAGTGTCTGAACTTCTTTAAATAAAATGTTTTCTTTTCTCTTTAACAAATATATTTTCACATTAATTAAATATTGATAATTTGAACTTTTAGGTCTTTAACTAATCAAAGGGGGGAAATTCCAAATGTAGATCTTGGAGTGTGGCCCTGGTGGGTCTTCCTGCTTGAATAGGCACTGAGATTAAAGGAGTCAAACTTCCTCTTTCATTGCTTTCTCCTTACACTAATTGCTTATGCAAAAAATGCAGATTTGTATTAATTAGTAACTCCACTGATTAGTTCTGTGGTATTTTCACATAATAAATCATGCTGCAGACATGAAATTTGGCACATCACCCAGTAATGGCTCAGGCTGCAATACAGATTTCATATTAAAATAAAATCTCTGACTAAATCTACCTTTCCAATGCAGGTACAGTGAGCAGCCACCTGCTGAGAGCACCTGCCAGGGGGAATTACTTTCACTCAGTGACAGCCACTTTGGAAGCCTAACCAGGACAGTATGATTAGGTTAGACTTTAATAATAAACAAAAAATAAACACATGCATACATAGCTAAATGACACAAATGTGCCTAAGCTCTGGGTATTTTACACACAATAATGTCATAACAGAGGATCTACTTGTAATTGGACTTGATGTCTTAAAACAACTTCCCAGGTTTTGAGTAAACACCTCAGGCCATTTTTCTCCTATGAGATCTTTTCTCCTGTGCGAGATGGTCTGATAATCAAAGATTCTTTCATCACATGTACTTACTTGATTTATCCTTTCCCGAGGCAGGCAAGCTAGATCTGAAAGAAAAAGAGGGACCAGGAAAGCATCAGGGAGAGGAGTATAAATGCCAAAACCTATCTCATAGGGAATTGGACACTCGTTCCATCCTCACATATGGTAAGACGCTGTGAGATCAGGCACCCGCAATTGCCTGGTGTACTTGTAAGACAAATTCTCCTCTCTCCATTGGTAACTATAAGAGCTTCGACATGATTCCTTTCCCTTTCCTTGAAAACTTTGTAATTTTATGAGGCAGATTACAACCAATGTTGCCAAGATTCTAAAGTAGACACAACTGTGTTCTGTGTCCCCCACCAACCCTTCATATGCCCTTATTTTTTGTTTTGTTTTTGGCCACTGGTGATGCCTTTCCAAGTCTCCTCAGGGGCTCTCAGCACCTTTATGCTGTTTTTTTTTGGTCCATGTTTACTGTTGAAATGAATAATTTCATACATTTTGAGAGAGAAAGAGGGGAGAGGGAGTATAATTTGATGCTTCCATTTGGAGTGCTTGCAAAGTCATAGAGCACAAAGCAAAAAGAAATGGATACTGAATACTGACATTCCGTGAGGCGTATTTTGGGTGAAGGCCGAGGTGCTCTGCTCTGCTGCAGTCACACTATACAGGCTAGTCTCTCCGCCCTTCTTCAAAACGGCCTGAGGTGCTGCTGTCTGTGGCTAGGGGTGAGGAGAGTGTCGCCTCTGGAGGCTCTGCCTAGCCAGCATTTACTAAGCCTTTCAGACGCTTTGATGGGAAAGAAAAAGGTCATGCATATTGTGGTCTTTTATCTATCTCAGATGTGGAGAACTTTTTTCAAGGAACAACAACAACAAAGTCAGGAGAGGAGATAAAGTTTAAAGTAGTCCTCTATTAAGTCAAACATGCTTCCCCCCCCCCCCTTGAACTTATTCCTGAGTTCTACTTTAAATGGCTTGATATGGACAAGAAGGATCATCTCTGATGGGAAAAACAATCCTATATTTTCATGCTCATTCATAATAGTGGGGTGTAGAGGCTATGTAGAGAGTCAAGACCAGGCATAAGCAAAGACCCTAAGTTGCTTCAGTTGATTTTTGCAGCAATTGTATCCTCATTGCCATCCTTTCACTAAACAAGAAACATATTCAGCAAATCAATATTGAGTGCTACTCTGTTCCAGGCACTACGGTGTTAGGCGGACAGGGGTTAGTAGGAACAGACAATGGTTTGCCTTTGCAAAGCTTTCTATCTAATGAAGGAGATAGACTTTCATGAGATTCACTCCCAAGTGAATGTGCACCCATCTGACTGAAGATAAGTGCAGGAGAGAAAAACCAAACCCACCAGTCTGTAAAAGCTAAGGAGAAGGAACCCGAAAGGGACTGATGTGGGCGGGCTCCCAGAGAAAGCGGAGCTCAAGGGTAATGAGACGGGTGTTACCCACTGAGGAGAGCTGGCCTAGGGGAGAGTCCTTCAGGCATGGGAAGAAATATATATGCAAAGGCTCTGAGGCAAGAGGAGTGTGGGAAGTTTAAGAACTTGAAAAACGTTGTCCTGTGTAACACCAGGAAGAGGAGGGGTAATGGTAAGAGGTGAGGTAGCAAAAAGAAAGACAGGACATAAACCCTACTTCCTATTGAAGAGCTTTGAACTGTTGAAAGGAGTGTGAACAAGACTTAAGTAAAATTTATACTTTTAGAGGATCATTTTAGCCACAGTGTAGAAATCTGGTTACAGAGTGGGTAAGCTGGGTAAAAGGAGGCTGTTATAGTTCCTCTAGAAAGAGATGATGGTACTTGGACTAGGCTGGTTGTGGAGATGAATGAAGCTAGAAAATGTATTTCAAGATAGTTAGATAGATTTCCCTGAAACCACACAAATTACCCAATGGCCATCAAAAGCCATGATTCTTTATAAATTTGGATGAACATTATTAGTTTCCAGAGAAGTAACATACTGAATTTAAATCAGCAAAGACTTGTTAACCATAACAGAACTCTAATCTGAAAGTACTGCCTACTGTACAAAGCAGATAATAGAATAACAACAGAATACATTTATTGAGCACTTAGGACATTCCAGGTGCACTGAGCTAACAACTATGATAATTCTCATTTGACAGTTGGGGAACATTAGGCCAATAGAGGTCAGGTAATATGTCCAATATCACCTAGCTAATTAGTGGCAGACACGGGACTGAAGCTCAGGTCTACTTGACTTCCAAGCTTGTTAATTTTAGGTACTAAGTCATAGCAGAAAAAGCAAAAGGATATTTATAAATTATGTTTTGTAAAATCATGCTCTAATTTTGTTTCAAAGAAATAGCTTTAAGCTTGAAGTTTAGTGGTTCAACTAATACAAAAAGAAACTTAACAATAAATACAACTATGATACAAATTACTGAATATTCCTGGAAATAAGAAAAGGTAGTTAATACTTTAGTCAGTTACATCCATCCAAGTTTTATAGTGAACTAATTTAATTGATGACACTCAATCAGAATAAAGGAAATAGTGCAGATAAATTAGTCTACACCAAAAGGTAACCTTTTTCATAAAAAACTTGTTATTCAAGAATTACATTAAAATTTGTCTTTCTTGAAGGGCCTGAGACATATCTAGTTCAAAATAAGTAATCCTTATTTAGCATGCCCCTATTTTAGTCTTTAATAAAGAATGGAAGATTTTTGTTTTCATTTTGAAAAGTTGTCTTATTTAGCCACAACTCAGCCCTTGTTCATTGGCGTATTCATTGCCTAAGCACGTATAAAAGAGTGGACTTTCACATGGAGATGGGGAGAGGTAACTGACATCTTTTATTAATGTACTTAATTTATTGCTGATCTCCTTAGCTTCTAAACATGGGTTCCAAAAGACAACATACATGTATTTCAGTTTGGTTAGTTAACAAGCTGATGCATCAAATGCACAATTAAAAAGCAGAAAAATAAAGTTTCCTTTTCCTTCTCTGAGGAAAGACATTGTCAGGTTTATGAAAATTATTCTCTAAAAGTTGTCTATTTCAGAAAGTGCCCTAGATGTGGTCGTCAGGTTACATTGTACATTAAGTACCACTTTCTGTTAGTTTAACTTACACATATAATGCAAACCCACTAATATCCCCCATCCGCTTCCCTTTCCATACACATATGTGTGTGTCATCTTGAAATCTTTTCCCCATTGAGCCCCTAATCTGGTCAGTAAAGCTTTGTCTTCCCTCGATTCAGGAATAACTTTTCTAGTTATTCTGGAGTGTTTGAATAAACCATGAGTTTAGCAGATGAACTCATATGGTAACAAATATAGGAAGTGATTTCTGTCATTTAAATAAACAAACAAACAACAAACAACAAAACAAAAAAACAATCTTCTCCTGATTTGTGCAGATGGCATATGGGTCTTGGAGAATCTCAGTGAATTACTGCATATTTAAACAAGTGATGATTTTAAGTGCAGGTGCTATGACATATGTCTCTTTAGTTGAGTAAGTTAATCTAGCCCTGATACCTGGCATTCTGTTGCTATTCTGACAAATATTCTTTATCCCAATAAGCACCAGAAGCAGCTTGCTGGGCACATTTCTTCTTAGGTGTGTGTGATAATGTAGGTTCCAAGGACTCCGATCATCACACCATTGTGCAGGACTTCATTCTGGCCCAATTCATGAATGGCATCATATTGGTAGATGTGGAATGTAGTTAAGTGTCAGACATGCATTGAAGAGGTTCATGCATGACAGAGGATGGGAAGTAAATCCAAGACAAATTTAGGAGCCTGATATCTCAGTAAAGAGTTTGGAAGTCCACTGAAGTGGGGCATGCTGAGATATTTCTTTTAAAGTAAAGGGCATTTTTTGCCCCATTTTTGCACCATCCACCACTGAGATTATTATACAATTTTTTTCATCCAAAATTCTTGAATTGGATTAAATTCAATGGAAGAGAAAGGGAGGGTAAATAAATTAGGGTACTTATCCATATTTATCCAACTTTGGAAATGATTTTGGTGGTTTAAACAGCTTAGACAAATGACGTGAAATATGTGAGAGACCTTATGCTCTGCATAGTTTAAGTAAATTTTATACAGCATTGGATAAGAAAGCCATAATCTGCACGATGAAGAAAATGTATTTGCATATTTAGAAGGTAATTTTAACAAATGTGGGATATGGATGTCCACGATGCATGGAAGAAATGTATTTGGTGAAATGAAATGATAAACTAGACAAGAAGAGTAAAATGAGAGAAAATATTCATATTTATATGATTTTTAAAAAAGAAATAAAAGAACCTTCACACTTCGCTTGTGGGAATATAAAATGGTACAGCCACTGTAGAAACAGTCTGGCAGTTTCTCAAAAAGTTAAAGTTGCCATATGGCCCCACAACTGTACTCCTAGGTATATCCCCAAGAAAACTGAAAACATATGTTCACATATAAACTTTTACACAAATGTTTATTGCAACATTATTTATAACAGCCAAAAAATAGAAACAACTCAAATGTCCATCACTTGATGAATGGACAAATAAATGTGGTATATCCACACAAAATATTATTCAGCCATAAAAAGTTATATGTGCTGATAGATGTTACAACATGGGTAAAAGAAAAAAGTAAGATTCAAAGGGTCATGTGTTATATATTTCTACTTATATGAAATGTTCAGACTATTTTATATCCATAGAGACAGAAAATAGATTTAGTCGCTTCCAGAGATTTGGAAAGAGGAGAGAATGGGACATGATTGCTACTGAGTAATCACTTTTGGGGGTGGTGAAAATATTCTGGAATTAGATAATGGTAATGGTTGCACACTCTTGCAAATATACTAATGAACACTGGATTGTGTACTTCAGACTGGTGAATTTTATGGGATGAGAATTATATTCCAATTTAAAGGAGTGAAAGATGCAATTGCAATACAATCTCCTTTCTTGCCTTGTGTGATAGGTACCCCATGCTTCAGCCTTTCCACCCTACTCTTCAGCCACTCTATGCATTATTGAGCAAGGTTTCTACTTTGGCAAACCCTCAAGTCTTGATTTTCCTCAGGGTTCTCTCCAAGTTTTATTCTGTTTTCTCTTTACATAATCTCTACATGTGGGACTAAGGCAGTCATTGCTATGAGCAGTACTAAGATATCCTAGTTTCACTTACTCTGTTTTACTTAAATAATAACAATCCCCCAATAACAGTTCAAATTTCATGCACAGTATATTAACTGTGAGTAACTGCATAAAGCATAAACTTCATGGCTTGCTCCATGAATCCCTACATAAATAACAGATCATTTCTTTCCAATTTTCTTGGTGATTGTTCACTGTGCATCAGTTAATCCAATTCATTCACAGACAGCAGACGTTGTATTTGGGCTGTCTCCTTGTCTCTCAGTAAACATGTGACATTTTACAAAAATTAATAACAGAAAATAATTAAAGCAAGTAAAAAAAATAAATGTGATAACGCTGGAAGTGAAATTGGATGTGATTAGGAGATTTGAAAATGAAGAAAGCAGAATAAAGCTAGATGAGACCTGGACTTCATGAAGCCACTGAATAAACAATGTTGAAGAGTTTAACGAATCAAAAGCAAGGCCAAGTGAGGGGATGCCTGGATTGCTCAGTGGTTGAGTGCTTGCCTCACAATCACAGGGTCTGGGGTTCAATTCTCAGTTCCAGCCCATGCAACTCCAGAGGCCAAACTGCAGCGCAGTTAGAACACTGGTGAGGATTCTTGACTCCCACGAGGGAGACCCCCAGTTCAGTTCCTGGACTGCAGTCCCCACATCCAACTGTGTAGAATGAAACCATGTCACAGCTAATGATGTTTAACTATGGAGACTGCTCTGGGCCCTCCCCTCTTCTCTCTCACCTTCTCTCACACAACAGAAATACATACATACATACATACATACATACATACATACATACATAAATCTTACAAAACAAAACAAAAACAAAGATCAACCCAACAACAACAACAAGGCAAAGTGGCTTCAACACTGTATAGTTTAAGTTGCACTCAAAACAGAAAGCCACTACTGGTGGAAATGGAATGTTTGCTTCTACTTTGAATTGAAGACAATAATGAAAAAAAGTCCAATCAGTTTAACTAGCATTTAGGCCAAACCCTGGAGTTAGGTGCTGTGCTGAAAGGAAACGGCAATTACAAGAAGACTCAGGAAAAACCTTCAACTGCCGGTAAAGGCTGATTTCATTGTTTTAGAAATTGGCAAGATTTTGCAGAATTAGAATTGAACGTAAATAGAATTAAAAAGAAATAGCAGGCTGTAAGAACGTTGACACTGTCACTGTGCAAGAGATTCTAGACAAGTCACCAAGCCCAATAAAGATGTTCACTCTACATATTTTTTAATTGTTAAATTTATTGGGGTGACATTGATTGGTAAAAAATATGTAGGTTCCAGGTATACAGTTCTATATTACTTTCTTTATGTGTTACATTATGTGTTCACCACCCAGAGTCAGATTACTTTCCATCACCATATATTTAGCTCTCCCTCCCTATTCTCCCCACACCCTCGCCCCTTACCCTCAGGTAACCACTAAATCATTGACTATGTACATGAGTTTTTGTTTCATTGCTTTCAACTTTATATTCCACATATGTCATTCTACATCTTAAGTCACATGAGAAGAAGACAGAAACTATTCAGACTCTGTTAAGTTTTGCATTAAAAAAAAAGAAAATACTTTGATTCTCAATGTTTCTAATGCTTTAAATTTCTTTGTACTAAATAAATATTAGTCTTTATCATTTTTTTTAAATTTCCCAACAATAAGCAAGTATTTAATGTTTTGACAAAAACATTTTAAAGGTCATACCCAATTGTACTTCTTTCTGTTGAGTAAGATCACTGCACGGTTTCAGCTTGCAAGGTCATTTTTATGCTCCTATACACCACACAAAGTGTGGACTGAGTTTATACACTACAATGCGAGTACAGAAAACTCAAGTCTAACTAGCTTAAGAAAACATAAAGGCATTTTTTAAAGGTTTATTTTATTGTTTGAGAGAAGGAGAGACAGAAGAAGGGAGGGCCCAGAGCAGTCTCCATAGTTGTACATTATTAGTTATGACATGATTTCATTCCACACAGGTGGATGTGGGGCTGCGCAGGGCAGAAAGTGAACTGGGGGCCTCCTGCATGGGAGGTAAGAACCTTTGCTGCTGAGCTATCCTGGTGGTTACCAGGTGAACCGAAGTTTGGCATATGGGTTTGCACAGGCTGGGGCCGGGAATTGAACTCTGGACCTTGCAAATGTGAGGCAAACACTGAACCGAGGAGCTATCCCCACATCCTCACAAAGGCATTTTTTAAGCTCACATAACTAAAATGGTCTTGCTTCAGTCATGATGACTCAGAGGGAAAATTACATAAAATGAATCTAGTTTTTTTTCCATCTCAAGTCTACATGTTGGTTACCTTCTCACACTCTATGGGATGGCCTCCTGTGACTCACTCTTTTGGTATCAAGATGGCTGCAGGAGCTCTAATTTTATATTTTTCTAGATTCTTGTTCATTGGGATCAAGCAGAGTAGGCTTTTGTATAATCAGTAGCTCCTGTGCAAGTCTTTAGACTCCTACTTAATTTACTAGCTTAGGCTGCTGTTCCTGTACCCCAATCATGGTGGCCAGGTGTATGTGGTCTTCTACTTAACTTAGACACGGGTCTTATGTTCTGTCATTGGGGCCAGAGAGGGACCCCTACCGAAATCACACAGACTGTTGGTGAAGAAGTACAAACTACTCAAAACCAAGGGAAGTTTGCTGGCAGAAAACCGTAAACACCCACAGCATACTTCTTGGTAATCATCCATTCCTACAACTTTAATTATCTCCACATGAGAGTGGTTCTAAGATCTGTCTCCAGAATTATGACCTATAGTCCCAACTCCTTGGTAGCACAATTTCCCTTTGATTCACTGCCAGCACCTGAAATCAATGTGTCTGAAGGTGAATCCCTTATTTCTTCTCACCCCAACCCTAGTCAAATCTATGTATTTTCTTTTTTCTCTGTCTTAATGAATGTTGTCACTGAACACCCCAGTTTTTCATGAGAGAAAACTGGGACATAGCTTAACTGCTGAGTGTTCCTTACAATTGACTAAAGTCAATCACCAATAAATTCTTGTTAATTGTATCCCTAATATTCCTGAAATCAACCCATTTTTTTCTGCCCATGTTTCTCTTATTCCATCTCAGCTCCCATATTTATCTCTTGACTGCATCACAGAGATAACCCCTTTAAACTTGACGCTCAGCCATTTTTTTCATTGTAGTAAAGTACACATAACATAAAATTTACCATCTTAAGCATTTCAAATGTACAATACAGTGGTATTACGTACATTCACATTGTCATGCAACCATTACCACCATTTTCAGAACTTTTTTTGATCTTGCAAAACTGACACTCCATACCCATTAAACAATAACTTCACATTTTCCCTCTCCTCATCCCTGAGCAACCACTATTCTACATTCAGTCTCTATAATTTTTTACTAATCTGGATATCTCATATAGGCAAAATCATTTAGTATTTGTCTTTTTGTGATTGGCTTTTTCACTTAGCATAATGTCTTCAAGTTCAATCCATGTTGTAATGTAACATGTGTCAGAATTACCTTCCTTCTAAAGGCTAAATAATATTAGCACGTGCGCGCGCACACACACACACACACACACACTACCCTGGTTAAATCGTTCAGTTGCTCCTCATTGCCTTCAGGATAGTCTGGACTCTTTCATATGTCTCATGAAACCTGTCACAATTTGCTCTCTTATTCTGCTAGCCTCCCCTCTCAACTGCCCCCTTTCTTCCTCTTCCCTTCTAATCCATTATCCACTTGTTAACACATACATACCTACTCTGATATATGTTCATGTCTGTGAAAATGCTACATTTCCCCTCATTTCCAGCCCCATTTCTTCTGTCAGATGCTCTTTCCTCCATATCACCTGGCTAGCTCCTGCTCATCCCTGAGGTCTTTTCTCCAGGAAAATTTTCTTGATAAATTTACCCCACCCAAGCTACATAGCACCCTCAACGTGCGCTCCCAGAGCACTCTATTCTTGCCCTAACATAGCACTTAAGCACATTTTATAATTGGCTGCTTACTTATATTTTTCTCTAGTCCTACATTGTCCAATATGTGGCTCTTGAATACTAAAATGTGATCAGTGTGACTGAGACAATAAATCCCTAACTTTAAATAATTTTAATAAATTTAAATTAAAAAAATGAGACAAATCAGTTGTAAAATTATTACACATATTTGAAACACATGGATATGTGAGTTGGCTTTTTCAACTTTTTCTCTACAAAATCTAAATACAGGTTCAATACGGATAAAAATTTAGCATCTGATTTAAGATGTGACGTCAGTATAAAATATTCCCTGATTTCAGACAGTATGACATAAAGAATGCACGGTATCTCAATAACTTTTTATATTGATGTTTAAATGACTGTATTTTTTAAAGTTTTTATTTTTATTATTGTTTTTGACAGCGACAGAGAGACAGACAAAGACAGAGAGAAGGGGGGGGCCCAGAGCCAAGGGCTGAACCAGGGGCAAGAACCAAACTGGGGGCCTCCCACATGGGAAGCACACCCCAATTCAGCATATGGGTCCACATGGGTCGGGGCCAGGATTCGATCCTTGGTACCCAGGGCTGCAAAGCGAGCTCTCAACCCACTGAGACATCCTGGCTTCCTTGACAATATTTCTATATATTGGTCTAAATAAATTCTTTAAATTAATTTTACTTGTAATCTAATCACGTTTAATGTGGCTACTAGAAAAAATTAATTATGCACTATGTGGCTTATGTTTCTATTGTAGTGCTGACCTGTACTACAAGTTCTATGGGGACAGGAAATCATGATTTATTTTAAAAACTTTTGTAATATTCACCATATGTCAGGTATTACTCTATACATTACGTATAATTGCAAGCATTAACTTTTTAAATCCTTATAATTTCCTTTCAAGTTAGGTATTAGCATTATCTACATTTTACACATGAGGAAATTTGCACAGAGATTAGCTTAACTAGCTGAAGATTACAGAGCTGACCTTGTGGAGTTAGTTCGTAGGGATCTAGAATCCATATTCCCAACAACTTTATTATGCTGGCTTTTATTCATTCTTTCATTACTCATGTTTACAGAAATAATTACTGCCCAACTTTTCCAATTAACAACAGCATCTTTAATTAATCAATCTTCTTTTTCAACAATCATTAGTTGAACTCTTATGTGCCAGGTATTGTGCTGGGGTGGGGGTTTGGGGGGACTTGGATGTGAATGAAATGAATTCTTTACTTTTAAAGAAACTCTGTTTTAACGGTGATAACAATGATATAACCAGACAGTGATAATACAATATTGTATTATATAGAACAATTATACAATACAAATATATAAACGAGAATCCCTAAAAGTGTTCCTATTCAGCCAGGAGATGAGAGACATGATAGAAAGAGTGAGAGAAAATCTTAAAGGATTAGGAGTTAGCTAAATGTGGGTAAGTGGGTGTGGTTAGTGAAGCAAGCACCGAGCAGGAAGTTACAAAGAAGAGCAGAGGAAAGAAATAGCCTGGTGTTTGCCACCAAAGTGGTTTAAGACATATAAATAACAAGTTCAGACTTAGCCCCAAGGAAAATCACTCACTCTGGATAAAGTTGGAAAAGAGATTGGAAAGAAGTAACTATGAGTTAAAGAAGAGAAATGGTTAGCAAGAATCTTGCTATTGTCCTGTGCACAGATAATACTAGTTTACGATAAAGTGGGGGCAGTGGTAAAGTAGGTTCATTTCACAGATATTTAAAAGAAAGAGCAGGCAGGCATACTGCAGAGATATTGTGGGCTTGGTTCCAGACCACTGCAATAAAGTGAGCACTGAAATAAAGTAAGTTGTATAGTAATGTTTTTTCTGGTGGAGGGTTGTTCCTTCTATTTGTACAATATGCAACACCTGCGAAACAAAATAAAGCAAAGCACAATAAAATGAGGTATGACTGTAGAACCAGCTTAATGTTTGATTGGAGGAAGGATAGAGTTTGTTGCAGATGCTGCAGATTACTTAATATCTGTTTTCTTTTTTTTTTTTTTTCCCCCTGCTTTTTTGAAGTACCAATGCCTATCTCAAGTCAATAGATCTTTGGGGAAGCCGAATGGCTCAGCGGGTTAAGCGCTCGCTTTGCAGCTCCAGGGACCGAGAATCAAATCTCAGCCCTAGCCTGTGCGGACCCATATGCTGAAGTGGGGTGTGCTTCCCATGTGGAAAGCCCCCAGTTCAGTCCTCCCCCCACCCCACCCCACCCCGGGTTTGGCCCCTGGCTTGAGGGGGCATGCCTCCCATGCTGGCGGTCCCCAGCCCAGTTCCCACCTTGTGTGGCTCCTGCCCACATGTGTGGAACAAAACCATGTCAAAAACTAATGCTGTCAACTATGGAGACTACTCTGGGCCCTCCCTCTTCTCTCTGTCTCTCTGTCTCTGCCTCTCTCTGTCTCTGTCAAAAACAATAAAATAAGTCTTTAAAAAAAAGTCAATAGATCTTCACTGGGGGAATCGAACCATAGCAATCCTGTTGCTTGCTTTCTCACTTTCCTCGTAGCTGGGGTAGTCAGTCATCTGGTCTGTTCTGACATATGAGCCATGAAGAAAAATCTGCTGGAAGGTTCTTCAGGGAAAGCTTTGCTTCCAGGAGGAAGGGCCTCCTGGCTGCTGCTGCTTTCTACTTCTATTTTCCCTGAAAGAGAAAATGATCTAGCTCTGTCTTGATCCCATTGGGGACACTAAATTAATTGCAAAAATATTGCTGGGTGTTTTTAGGCTATTGAATCAACACCACAGCCATCTACCTTGAACCTATTGTTTTGTGCAGAAAAATAAAGCAATGTCATTAAGCTGCTGTTATTAAAGGATGTGTCAATTGAGTTTCTACTAGAGCAGGTCCTCCATGTTGGTTTGTTACAATGTTAATAAAATGCCACAGGAACTTAACTCTTGTTTATATCGATTACTTATAGTAAAATTGTTTTCACTGGTGTAATTTCACTTAAAGTTGTAGAACCTATTGATGATGTTAGGTGAGGACTTACTGTACTTACAGCAGAACACAAGTTTCTTTGATATTAGATTCAATTAGACTTGTCAAGGCTTTTCTTTGTTTCTGAGTTAAGCAATTGGACAAATGGTTCAGGGAAGCCTGTAGTTGCAACAGTGTTTAAAAGAAATTTGGCCTAAGATTATTCATGCTAAATGTGGTGGGTATGGGTACATCCAAGTGGCAAGTAAGCCATTAGAGGGAAGCTGAGATGGCTCAGCAGGTTAAGCACTCACTTTGCAGCCCCAGGGACTGAGGATCAAGTCCCGGCCCTGGCCCACGCAGACCCATATGCTGGGTGTGCTTCCCATGTGGGAGTTCCTCAGTTTGGTTCTCACCCCCTCCCCCCAGTTTAGCCCCTGGCTTGAGGGGGCATGCCTCCCATGTGGGAGACCCCCAGCCCTGTTCCCACCCTGTATGGCCCCCACCCACCTGTGTGGAACAAAACCATGTCAAAAACTGATGAGGGGGAAGCTGGGATGGCTCAGTGGGTTAAGCGCTCACTTTGCAGCCCTGGGGACCGAGGATCGAATCCTGGCCCCAGCCAGTGCAGACCCATATACTAAACTGGGGAGTGCCCCCAGTTCAGTTCTCACCGGGGTGAGACTCCAGCCCAGTTCCTGCCCTGTGTAGCCCCTCACCTACCTGTGGAATGAAACTATGTGGAAAAACCGATGATGTGCAACTATGGAGACTGTTCTGGGCTCTTCCCCTTCTCTCTGTCTCTGTATCTCTCTCTCTCTCTCTCTCTCTCTCTCTCTCTCTCTCTCTGTCAAAAACAATAAAAATAAATCTTAAAAAAAAAATTGCTGAGGTACAACTATGGAGAATGCTCTGGGCCCTCCCCCTTCTGTCTGTCTCTCTCTGTCAAAAAACAATAAAATAAATCTTTTTTTTAAAGTAGGCCATTAGATATACATGCTAAAAATTGAGAGAGAGGGTGACAGAGTGAGCTCTGGAGTACAGACACAGATTTAGAAATCATTAGCATATTACTATAACAGATAAATTCATCTAGGGAGGTAAGATATAATAAAAGTATATTAGATGTGAAAACATACCTTCCAAGCAAAATATGACATCTAATTTTAGTCTTACCTCAAGATATAAAGGGATGCATGGTGCTGGAGCTGGGATGTCATCTGGCTGCCTAGTTTGGATGTGGAGTATGACATCACTTGAATACAGGCTGAAAGCATGTTAGCAAAGGAGATTCAGTGGCAGTATGTTGATTAAAGTTCCCTAAAAGCAGGCTCTGAGAAAAAACAAGGTGTTTATTCGGAAGGTTATCCAGGAAACATATGTAGGCAAAGGGAAGGAGAAGTGATACAGGAAAATGAATGAAATGAATAAAGAATGTGTCATCAGGTAATTACTATTGTGTGTAACTGAGCTTAATGTTGCTGGAGAAATGATGGGGCCATTAAAGAACTTGGGCCTCACACCTGAATGTGAGGCACTGAAATACGTGTACATCAATTTCTTTTTTCTCCCATAGCTCTATTGAGGTATAACTGACAAAATTGTAAGATATTTAAAGTTGTATTTAGGGAAGTTGGGATGGCTCAGTGGGTTGGGTGCTCACTTTGCAGCTCCAGGGACCGAGGATCGAATCCCGGCCTCGGCCTGTGTGGGCCCATGGTGCTGAACTGGGGAGTTTCCCCAGTTCAGTTCTCTCTCTGTCTCTGTATCTCTGTCTCTCTCTATCTCTGTCAAAAACAATAAAATAAATAAATAAATAAATCTTAAAGTTGTACGCACTGATTTCTGTCAGGTCTTGGTAAGGGGTCTCCCCCACACATGTCAGAGCAAGCTCTGCAAAGAGATGTAGGTGCTGGCAGCTGGAAATCCAGCCAGCATGCACAAGGATAAGGTCCTGGGGGCTGGGGGCAGGCTATGAATAGCATCTGAGATGGAGCACAATCAAAGCCAGGAAGGCCATGGGATCTGCGTAGGGGCAGCCAGAAGGAGTAGAAAAAGTTGAAACAAGAAAAGAAATAGAACCTAAGGGCAAGCTTGTCCAACCTGTGGCCAGCAGGCCACAAGCAGCCTAGAATGGCTTTGAAAGCGGCCCAACACAAACTCATAAACTTTCTTAAAACGTTATGAGATACTTTTGTGATTTTTTTTTTTAACTCATCAGTTATCGTGAGTGTTAGTGTATTTTATGTGTGGCCCAAGATAATTCTTTTTCTTCCAACGTGGCCCAGGGAAGCCAAAAGGTTGGTCACCCCCAATAAGGGAATTTACTGAGCTCAAGTCTGCAGTAACTTAAAGCCTTCCAGCAAACTTGGGCACCAGCAAGAAGGGGTCATTAAAACGGCTTACCTCCCCTACATCAGGGACACTAGGCTCTAGAAATGCAACGTCAGTGGCACTTGAAGTGCAACCTCTGCTTTTCCTATTAACTCTTAATTCTGAGTAGACTAAAAATGCACTTTCCCTCTTAAAAAAAAAAAAATCTTTGAGAGAAAATGAAGCAAAGCAGAAAGAAAACTGCCCACTGCTAAAATATTTTGCTCCATCTGTTCTAGTGGAAGAAAGATTTTCAACAAAAATTCTGTTGAGGACATTAAAAAGTAAAATAAAAATATTCATGTTTTGATGACAGTTTGTTAGTGGGTGCCTTATTTCAGGTTCAGTGCCAGTACAGTGGTGAACTTGAATGCTATTAAATCGCTGAGAGTACTAGTACATTGCGATGTAAATTATAAGGAGCCAAAGGAGTGCTGCATCTGTAATCAGAAATGATGATGTCTTGTCAGCAGTGTTATTTTTCACTTTTGCCTGTGAACTTTGTTTTTGAAGATCAGAGAGTCTACATGCAGTGATGTTTATTTCTTGTTGTGTTTGAACTTCTAGCATGTAGGAATCCAGAAGAGGATTGTGTTAAGGGGTGGCTCATGTGCCCTGGTGACTTTGAATTCATCAGGCCCTAGTGACCCAGCACTTTATACAATGTCTGTTGTCACCAGGGTCAAGCTTTCCTGCTGATTTCCTAGTGGCTTATGAATGGAATATTTTCTTTCAGAGAAAAAAATCGTATGTTAGATCTGGTTATGAAATACAAAGAAATTTAATTGGCTGTTCCGGAAAATTTTATGTGTTTCTTATAAAAGCCCATCTGGCATGGCGATGTTTGAAATGCCACTGTAGGATAACATGATGCTTGTCCTTGCTCCGGGATAAAATCTGATGTGTGTGGAACACACTGTAAACACTGCAGGAAAAGACTTCTTTTTTATGGAAAAATCTCGTTCCTTGAAGCACAATGCCCTGAGTGCCAAGTACACATAACCTTTTCTTTTTCTCTCTCTCTCTTTTTTAATAGAGCAAGTACAAAAGCTCTTATTCTCTCTGCAATATCTTTCCCCAAATGGTGATGAAACAGCAAAATCATGCATAAGTTAAGTAACTTTTATAAACACTTTTTAGAAAGTTATGACTCAAGTAAGACCATTAGAACGGGGATGCTGGGGTAGCTCAACAGGTTGAGTGCTTGCCTTGCAACCAGGGTATCTGGGAAGCAATTCCCAGCCCTGGCCCGTGCAAACTCTCATGCTGAACTGCGGCGCAACTGGTGACCACCACATGGCATAGCAGTGAGGGTCTCGCCTCCCATGGGGGAGGCCCCCAGTTCGGTTCCCAACCCGCACAGCTCCACATCCACCTGTGTGGAATGAAACCATCTCACAACTAATGATGGACAACTATGGAGACTGCCCTTCCCTCTTCTCTCTGTCTCTCTCTCACCTTCTCTCAAACAATAAAATAAATCTTCAAAAGAAAAAAGAATAGACATCATTTTCAAGCAAAAATTGTCATAGTTGAAAGAATTATTGAACCATACCTCCAAGTTTTCTGTTTAAAAACAAACAAAACAAAACAAAAACATAAATAATAACACCAGACCAGCAAGGCTGGCATTAGGCAGAGTCAGAAAGTAAAAGATTGAAACCCGGGTCCCTGCTGTCCTTTTTGGACCCCTCTAAAAAGGTCCTCGAGGGAATGAGAGTTTGTTTTGGAACTATTTGACAGATAGCCTATCAGTTCCTCCCCTGCTCCTCAAAATGATGCTGACTCAAGCCTTATTTTAAAAACCTAGGGGAAGTTGGGATGGCTCAATAGGTTAAGCGCTTGCTTTGCAGCCCTGGAGACCAAGGATTGAATCCCGGCTCCGGCCCATGCGGACCCACATGCTGAACTGGGGTGTGCCCCCATTTCAGTTCTTGCCAGGACCTATGCGGGAGGCTCCCAGCCCAGTTCCTGCCCTGTGCAGCCCTGTGCCCACCTGTGGAGTGAAACTATATGGAAAACTATGGAGACTGCTCTGGGCCCTCCCCCTTCTCTCTGTCTCTCTCTGTCTCTCTCTCTGTCAAACATAATAATAAAAATCTTTTAAAAACCTAACGTTAAAATTCTTACCTATTCATCTGGTGAGACTGACAAATTTACATTACAGTTTAAAATCCTTCATTGACTAAAACATTTTTTATTAATATAAGGGTGAGTTCTTCCAACTTGGGACAATCTTTCCCAGGATTTCCCACTTCCTTTCAATCGGTTTATCTTTGAGCCAAGTTTGGGATTCACATGTGCTTTTATTTTTATTTATTTATTTATTTTTCTGGTCAAGGTATAGGGTGATAACTTCCAAGGCCTACTGGAAATGGCTGTAGATTTCCCTATCATTAATTATATTTATCATTTAGGCTGCTGTTGAGTAAAATTTCTCCAGAAATTTTAAGAAACACTTCTTTTCCAAAAGGTCTATTCAGTCTCCGTAGTCTTCATCTTTCTTTAATTTGAAAAAAACTTTGTAAATATAATGCCTTTAACAAATTCCAAAGATCAGGCCTTTGGAATGAAGATAATAACATAGTTTACTTTTTGTAATGTCATTCGTTCTTTGACCAACTTTGTATACTTTTTTTTTTTTTAACTCTGCTCATACCTCTGCGCTCTCACCCTGATTTTTTTCAATCATGGGAAGCTCTTCTGGAAGTCATCTTTCCTACTTCCACATCCCTCTTTTCTCTTCATTTCTCCTGGTCTGACTGCCTATTTTAATTAAATTACCATGTAGACTTTCATTTTCTTTTCTATTGAACTTCATTCCATAAATATGAAATTAATGACTGTTGTTTTCTTGTTCCTTTCCTCAAACTTTATCTTGACCATTTACCACCTAATTGTAACCCAGATCCTCACCATTGCTATAATGTGTAATTGAATAATAGCCCCCTTTTACCATTGTACACACAGGATTTCCTTTTTATTGTCAAGTCTCATGTTATTTTGTAATGATGAAATGGCATGAGCTCCTTTTTCAAATCTTTAACTTATACTTCCAATCACATAGAGCATTAGATTTTTCTCCTTTCCTTTGGCTTTAATTAACTAGGATCTTTATCTTCTGTCAAAAATTCAAGTTTTGGTATAAGGTAGTTACTTTCACTTCTATTTTATATTATAAATGATCATTTTCAGATTTCTCTATAACAATATTTCACGTTCACAAAGAAACTGTGCTTAATTACAGTTGCAATATGATAGCCCCTTGAAATTAGAGGGTGGTGTACATCTGTTTGCTTATCTTATAACTAAAAATGGAAGCTGAATCAAACATCCATGATAAATCATTAACCATGAATCAGCCTTACATATTCTGAGATTGAATGCCATTTTCCACTGCAGTTGTTGATCATTGCAAGGTGTTAGAATTTTACAAAATAACCAAATACCCTTATTTCAGTCATTTAACTTGATTCTTCTTTGCCATTTCCTGCTCAGGAAATTGGGCTCCAATTGCACAGCTGTTTTGGCTTCAGAAACCTCACATTTCTACCCAAATGATCAAACTGGTTTTACAGCCAGGCAACTCTGTGGGTTTCAACATAAAAAGTGCCCTAGTGACTTGGAGGATCAGTTTTTCTCCGAGTGCCTCATCAATTAACAGAACAGTAAGGAATCATTACCCTAGGATGTGTCCAGGTGGAGACATTTTTAACAAGATTGGAAGCTTTGGCCTCAAACCAAATGTTCTCTTAGTTTTCAGAATTTTTTTTTTAAACAACTAAAACTTAAAGGACTTCAGCAATGTTCTGCTTTTATATCATCGTGGAAATATTTATTTTGTGTTCTGACTTCTCCATCCCCTCTAAAAGATATACTAGTTCTGAAAACAGGAAGCTAATGTAATCAGGACTCTCCAGGTGAAGATAAAATTCTCCTCACCCAGAAATTAGAGTAAT
>PVKE010006303.1:0-15844 GCA_004027555.1 Craseonycteris thonglongyai
GGAGGTGGGAGAGGGCACCAGCCTTATGGACACACTCAATAGTTTGGTGGTTACCTGGAGAGGGGGCAGGTGGGGGGCAGGAGAGTTGGGGGGGAGGTGGGAGTGGGCACCAGATATATGGTGGTGGAGGGGGACCTGATTCTGGGAGGTGGGCACATAATGCGATGCATGGGTGATGTGATGTGGACTTGTACATCGGGAAACTAATTGTTACCAACCAATGTCACCCCATT
This sequence comes from Craseonycteris thonglongyai, assembly GCA_004027555.1. Lineage (NCBI taxonomy): Eukaryota > Metazoa > Chordata > Mammalia > Chiroptera > Craseonycteridae > Craseonycteris > Craseonycteris thonglongyai. The sequence goes on from PVKE010006303.1 coordinate 234, forward strand.
AAATTTAACAATAAAATATAATAAGAAAGAAAAAACAAAGAAACACAAAAACAGAAAGGGAAGTCAGGAGATAAGAGAAGCTGGGGGAATGGGGATCTGAGCCTGGGGATCTGGGTGAGGGGATCTGGGCAAGGGGATCTGAGCTGGGGATCTGGACGTGGGGATCTGAGCTGGGGATCTGGGCAAAGGGATCTGAGCGTGGGGATCTGAGCTTGGGGAAGGGCCTCAGCAAGGGTGGGGCCATAAACAGTCATTGAGAACACAGCACAAATGGCAGGAGGGTCCTAGAGCCCCAGGTTCTATGACAGTGGTTTTTAAAATTCTTTACAAAAATGTCATTTTGCCTACAACACCAATATATCAAATAGATAAGAGAGGCTCACTGACTAATTTGGGGTGGGCTAATGGGCTAGCTTATCAGCCTTTGCCTTCATTTTGCCTGAGCAGAAAACCCTATTTCACCTGGAGAAAATCAGTCTGGAAACCCCTAATCCAGGTGGTGGACCCAAGGGGTGACAGCCATCAGGGCCTGAGAGGGGCTCACCTGTTCCACGAATCCCTCCCCTTCGAGGGCCCGGCTGTAGTTCTCATGAATATACTGCTCCTTCCAGTCCTGGGGGTGGGGAGCAGAGGAATGCACCTTGATGTGTCCCTCTTCGTTACCTGGTCCCATTCAGGAAGCCCCAGGCCCTGGACTGCCCCCCTCCCTGGGCAGTAGCAGATCCTGCAAGGGGATGTGTGCCCGTGCCCGTCTTCCTGGACTGAAGGGCATTCGCACTCTCTGAGCAAGGGGCCCTCCACTTACAAGGGGGTTGTCGAAGATCTGCCAGAGGTCTGGGTGCAGGTGGTCTGTATCATACCGGGAAGTGGCCAGGAGGCGGCCAAATTCATGCTGATTGCTGAGGTGGAGGAAGATGCCCTGGCACGGGGGCAGGGTGTGAGAAGGCCGCCTGAGGTGGCTGCCCCCAGCACCCCAGCATTGGGCCCCGTGGCCCCACTCACCTTGTCCCGCAGGCTCTTACAGAAGGCCATGTCTGGGTCAGTGTCGCTGCCTGAGAACACCTCCCTCTGTGGTAGCTCTGTCCTCAGGGTCTCCCCCTGGATCACGTATGCCTGGGAAATGTAGGGCACATTCCACACGCCCCTGGAAGTACCCACACTAGGGTCAGCTCGGTGGGTGGCCCCCCCAGTTCTTCCCAGTTCATCCCGGGGGCTGCTTCCTTCCAGGCACCCTGTCTCTGAGCCAGGAGTGCTCCCCATTCCCTCTGCGAAGCACTGCTTTTCATGACCCTCTTGTGTCCTGTGCCAGTCAGTCTCTGCCCCACAGGCACCCCAGACCTGGGAGAGGGTTGGGTCAGTCCCGGTGGGAGGAGGGGGCTGCAGCGCCAGGAGGACTCACACTCGCTTCCGCTGAACTAGCTCCACGTAGTCCTCCGAGCGTGCGTAGTACTCGTCGGGGCTCAGGGCACCCCAGAAATTGGACCACAGCTTTCCGTGGCGGGACAGCATGGGTGCTATGACCTTCCTGTGAACAGGTGGAGGTGAGCACCACACAAAGCTGAGCCCTATTACCAGGGACGGCACTGGGGTTTCCGGGGGACTACTTGGGGACCCTCTGGCTGAGCCTGGCAAATGACCTGTTCTCTTCAATGAGGATGCGCAGGGCCTGCAGGTTGGTGACGACAGCATCGGCATCCAGGCTGAAGTAGAATTCACACTCAGGGTCCTGCCGACAACTGTCCCTGGAGGTGACATACCAACAGACAGAGGAGTTGAAACTGGAGTAGGTGGGGTGGGGGGGAGGGGACTGCAAGTGGGTGGAACTTCCCCTCACTCTGGGACCCTCAGGTTCTTTAGTCTGTGCAAGAGGGGCAGAGGAGGGACAGCCGTGTGGTGGCTGGGAGGGCCATGGCGAAGCTGGATGGTGGATGAAGAGTGAGGGGCGGTGCAGTGTGAGGCAGCCTCACCCCTCCACCTGTCCTCCCCGCCCATGGCTCACTCACATGGCCATGTCCCTGGCCTCCCCTGCGGTCAGGGCCTCCTCTGGCCCCACCAGCTTCACAGCTGAGAAGTGGTCCTGGAGCTGGGGCCAAGACTCTGCAATGTGGGGCTCGTGGTACACCTCCTGGAGATGGGGGAAAATGGGGGGGGGTGCTGAGAGGGCAGAAAAGATGGTGCCTGAGGGATGGGAGGGGGGAGTGTAGTGAGTGGACAGGGTGTGGGAAGCAGTCTGGGGTGGGGAGGTAGGAGTTTGGATCAATTCCCCAAGGAAGGGGCAGGGTCCCTTGGGAGGGCCCACAGGAAGAGGTTGCCAGCGCATCTCACATTGTTATGCAGGAAAAGGGTGACTCTGTCGGGGGGATAGTCCAGGAGCATCAGCCTCTGTAGGAAGCGGGGCAGGAAGGGGGTAGGTTGTTCCACAAACACGGCCAGATGCACCCGGGGGGGAGGCTGGAAGATACATGACAGGGCTCAGAGGAAAGCCCAGGACCCCCTCCTGGTCTGTCCTCTACAACCCTGCCAGGTTTGGGGGTCCTCAGCATTGCCTCCCACTGCTGCCTAGCATGCTCTCCCTGTACCCCTGGCTTTAGTGTGCTCCCCTGACCCTCCTCACCTGCCCCCCCGGGAGTGTCCTCCGGTCCTGGTCACAGAACCCACAGCCTCCTTCAGGTGTCCAGCCATTGGGGACATAGTTTCCCAGGTAATTCAGCTGGAGCTGTTAGCAGACATGGGGAGAGGTTGAGGCAGAGGAGTCCAGGGCTGGAGGTAAGGGGGTCAGGTAGACAGACAAGGACAGGGCTGGAAGGGGAGCTGGGGACACTTAGAACCTCTCCTAGCACCTCTGCTGCTGGGGCTGGGAGAACCAACTGCTCAGAAGGGCTGGGGGAGACTGGTGCAGGGGGGCTAGGTCTGGAGCAAAGCTGGGGGCTGGGGTTAGGACTGACGGGGGTGGGGGGCAGGGATTGTGGGGCCAGGCCTGGGACAGGAGTAAAGGGCTGGGGCAAGATGTGGAGCAGGGGCTGGGGCTGAGGGTATAAGTCATTGGGGCACCTTAGTGGGACCGTTCCCATGGACTACTACAGGAAGTGTGTCGTAGGCCACATTCCGGATATGCACACGATTCTGATCAAACTTCAAAACCACCTCATCTGGGGAAGAAAGGCCAGGCTTTAAATTCCCTTTCTCTTAAAGCTGTCAAGCAGCAGGTGCTTCTAAATATGGGGAATCCAGCTTCTCTGCTGACACCCTGGGGAGCTCCTCCACTTGCTATATCTGTGACCCCATCTGTAATAGGTGGATAACCACAGACACCCCCTTTTTTAGGGCTGTTGTGTTAAATGAAATTACAGAATTAAAGCCCTTGGCCCAGGGCCTTGCACACAGTATAAGTGTGTCCCATAGACATTAGGTATGACTGCTACCCTTCTACTGTTGGCACAGTGCAACTTATCCATCAGCCATTCAGATGTCTGATCAAGTTAAGATAAGGGTGAGTTGAAGACCACCCCAGTCCTGCCAGGAGCCCCTCTCTAATTCAGGACCCCCACCAGCCTCTCTCAGCGCCCCTTCTGACTGCCTTTCTTCTTACCTAAAGCCCCATTGAGGTTCTGAAAGATCCGTGATTTATGATCCAGATTAAGGCTGAGTTTCTCCTGGATGGGATGAGAGGGGGCAGTTAGTTCGAGAGGGGTTGGGATATCACCATCTCTCATTCTTTTCTCTTTATGTCTTTCCCAAAGCCCCTTTACCCCTTCTCTCCCATTCAGCCTGAGGCCTCCCCCCACTCACCCCCCCAGCTGCAGGTGGTCACCACTCCTCTGTCCCTCCCTACCCTCAGGCCTGGGTCCAGGTAGAGTCTCGTGTAGAAGAGCTGATCATCGTCGTCATCCTTGTACTTCCACTGGCGGACGATGTGGTGGACAGTGGGGGCAAAGCCAATGAATCCTGTGGGGGAGGAGCGGCACTGACTCCCACTCCCTGGATCCCACGGACCTGTCACCATTCCCTCTGTGGCCCTCAGGCACCTGGAACACTCCATACCCCAACGCTCTTGGCCTTTCTGCCTCGGGCACTCTGCCACTCACCACCAGAGTTGAGGAAGCGCTTCCCCGTGCCCACCTCAGGGTACTGCTCTGCCAGCCCCCACTCAGGCCAGCAGAAGCTCTCAGCAGAGAACAGCAGGCGGCTGCCACTCTGGACGAACTTCTTCAGCAGCTCTGTGGGGCTGCCAGCCAGAATCACATCATAGCTGGAGAGGAAGGGGAGGTTGAACAGGGCAGCCACTAGGAATCTCGGTACCTCCCCCCCACCTTCTGTTTAGCTCTCCGCTCTCTCTTCTTTTTTTTTTTTTTTATCTTTTTTTATATTTATAGAGAGTAATTATTTTATCTTTAGTGCATATTTATTTCTATTTTACTCTTGACAGATAGAGAGACAGAGACAGCTAGAGAACCGAACTGTGGGAACTCCCCAGTTCAGCATGTGGGTCCTGCCTGGGCCGGAGCCGGGATTCGATCCTCGGTCCTCGTGGCCTCAAAGCGAGCGCTCAACCCGCTGAGCCGTCCCAGCTTTTCCCTAAATATATTATTTATTTATTTATTTTTGACAGAGAGAGAGAGAGAGAGAGAGAGAGAGAGAGAGAGAGAGAGAGAGAGAGAGAGAGATATACAAAGACAGAGACAGAGAGAGAACTGAACTGGGGGAGCTCCCAGTTCAGCATATGGTTCCGCACGGGCCAGGGCCAGGATTCGACCCCCGGTCCCTGGCGCTGCAAAGTGAGCGCTTAACCCACTGAGCCATCCCGGCTTCCGCTCTCTCTTCTTTACCTGTCCACAAACATGATGACCAGATCCTCCTGGGCTGCGTACTTCTCCATTTCCTTCTTTAGCCACCTGACCTTCTGTCCTCCACCAACTGTGCGGGCCACATCACCCCCTCGCCACGCCTCTCCCAGGCCCAGGGTCTGTGGGGGAGATGGCCGTGCCAGGCAGGAAATTCAGCTGGCCTGGCTCACCGTGGGGCCCCGGGAATCCAGCCCTCGGCCCTCTCCTCCAGCGGGAAGTGCCCCCTCTGAGGGGCCTCGAGAACATTCTTCTCACCCGCACGGTGTAGTTGAAGAACCCCGCCGACCGCAGGAACCGCCGGTATCCCTCGGTCTCGGCAGTGGCCACGGTGATCACCAGCAGCTTCTCTGTCACGGGAACTGGCACTAGGGACCTACTCACGCAGCTCAGTGCCCCCCGGCCCCACTCACTGCTCGGCCCTCCCCCAAACTCCGCTACTGTCCCTTGCTTCCGTGTCCCCATCCCCTCTTAAACCCGTACCCCAGGGAAACTTCCATCCCAGTGAGAGCAGGATGGGAGTGACACCCAGGAACTCGGGGTCAGTTCGCTTCCTGGAAACCCTCGTTCAGGCTGGGGAGGGAGCGGCTCGGACCCCAGCAGTGCGTCCGGCGTGGGCGAGGCTGGCCGCCGCCTCCAAGCCCGGGAGGGCGTACGAGTCGTCCGGAGCCCATTTCGGCCCACCTCTAGGGGCTCACCTGGATTGACAGGGTTGCCGCCCCGGGGACGGTCGGAGGCCGGGGCCGCAGGAGGCGGTGGCAGCAGCAGCAGCAGCAGCAGCAGCAGGAGCCGGAGTCCCGGGCCCCAGGAGGCCATGGCGGGAAGCGGCCGAGACAGCACACGGGATTCCAGCTACCGAGTGGGGCTTTGCGCTGGGGACCGGGGCTGCAGTGCGGCCCGCCGCGAGGAGCAGGACTGGGGCTCTGCCCTGGGAAATAGGCGTAGCCGGAGGCTACAGAAAACTCTAGAAGCCGGCGCCGCAGACAAGGCGAGGATTGTCCGGGGCGCGGACTACGCGGAGCGAGCGGAGGGGGAGCCGGAATGGGAGGCGGGAGAGGGGCGGGGGCTCCGCAGGCGCTCGCGAGCGGACTCTGGTCAGAACCGGCTCGGCCCACCGCCCTCCCACAACACCGGAGAGGGGGAAGTAACCCCTCGCGGGTCCGATAGGACGCGGCGGGGGATCTTTGTCACAGCCCTTCCCAGGCGGCCGGGCGGAAGACCGGAGAACTAGGTGGTGGGGGAGCGCGGAGCGGGGACGAGCGGAGCAGCGGGCGTCAGGGTCAGGGAGGGAGAAGGCCGAGGAGTCTGAGGCCCCGGAGGAGTTGAAATTTCGGCAGAGGGTCACCAGGGACCTCTCGGATTGCCCACTCAAGCCTGCCCAATTTTTTTGGGTTTCTAGCCCATCATCTCTACTGCCCCGGGGAGAAGCTCCAGGGGCTGCCTTTGTGATGATGGTATCTAAAGAAGGACCCCCCCCAAAATGATGTTTTTCGAAAGACCACTGGCACCATCTCTTTAAAATGACGCATTTCAGGAGTCCCACAAAATACACAACTATACTGAGGCCGGAAGTACTTTTGCCCCTATAAAATATGGCGGAAAGCTTTCTGGTCTCCAAGGGAACATGCAGTCATGAGTCAAAACATTGGAATTATCCTGCGCATGCGCAAGAAGCACGCGCCGCCGGAAGTGGGGCCTTTAGCAACGAGGGGGATTTCGTACGCATGCGTAAGAAGTTTTTTCGTCAGCTGTGTTGTGGAAATGGTGGAGAAGAAACCTTCGGGTATGTGAGCCCCCAAGACCCCCCCTCGTCCTCTCAAAACCGAACTTCGCCTAGAATTTCCTAACTAGTTTATTGGTCTCAAATCCCTTCCCCGACCCTCAGGTCCTGTTGTCTGGGCAGTCCCCCAAACCATCCACGTTTCATTGATGCCTGCCTCAGGCCGGGCGCTGAGGATGGAGAAAGGAAAAAAGATCTTTATCTTCCGAGAACTGGATTTCTGGGAGGGGAACAGACATGCGTGCAGATCAACCATTGCATTCCAGAGGGATACGCACAGGGCAGGAGGCTTGAAGGGGAAGAGAACACTTTGATTGAGTCTCGAAAGTCGAGTTAGGGTTCACTCAGTGCAGGTGCGCAGGGACTTGGCAGCGGAACCGCACGTGCAAAGGCAGAAAAGCAAAGAAAAAGCAAGTCGCCTAGGAAGCCAAGGGCACAGTTCGGGATTTGCGGAGGAATAGTAAGAGATGCTGGAGGCCTGGGTAAAGGCACGCTTGAAAGGCATTGTATACACTGCTGAAGAATTTGAATTCTGAGGACAGTGTAGTCATCAAGGGCTTTTTGGCAGGGGTGACCAAAACAAATTTATCTTTTAGAAAGACAGTTCTGGCATCTGTGCAGAAGATGGATTGGAGGGAGTAGTGCAGCGCCGTTCAGTAGAACTTTCTGGAATGATGTGAATGTTCTTAACACAGTTCAGTATGGCAGCCATTTAGCTACATGTGGTTGTTGAGTACTTGAAATGTGACTAGTGCATTTGAGGAACTGAATTTTAAATTTTATTTCACCTTAATTTATTTACATCTAAATTTAAGTAACCGCATGTGTCTAGTGGCTACTTTATTGTACAGCACAGGTCTAGAGGCTAGAAGACCAGTTAGGTATTGAGTAGTCCAGATAAAAAGAGAGGGGAGTCAGAACACCTCCAGAATGAGGTGTAATAAATCCAGCCATGTCACTCCTTTCTTAAAACCCCTCACTAGATCTCTGTCACCCTCACCATAAAATCTCCAAACTCAAATTCCTTCAGATACTTAAAAGAAAGGCTCTTTGGTCTGCCTGACTTCATATCCCACCCCCACATCTCCCACACAGAGTCCTTATATACCAGCCATGCAGAACTTCTGATTTATTGAAGGCAATCACAGTCTCCCACCCAGGCCTTCTGTCATGCTGGTTCCAAGGCCTGAGACACCCACCCCTCTCGCCCAACCAGGTTAACTTCCATTCATCAGTCAGGCCTCAACCTAGGGCTTACTGTCCTCTGGAAAAATCATGACTATCCCAAGGCCAGGCTAGGTGTTTCTGTCATGTACTCTGTAACACTTTGTGCTTCCATATACTGGCATATACTGTGCTGTATTGTTTGACCATTTGTATTCCCTGCTGGACTTTAGGCCCTGGTTGTATTCCCAGAGCCTAGGGTACCACCTGGCATTTTGGAAGGGAGGCAGTATATTTCAGTGATGAAGATATTTAAGCATGTTTTTTGACGCTGGGAAGCTTGGGGTTTGAATTCTGACCCAGCCACTTACTAACTATGCGAACTTCAGTAAGCTGCGGATAATAATGCGACCTGTCTCATAGGGTTATTATAAAAGTTAAAGGATTCTGTTTATGCAAAGAGTTTAGTATGGTGCCTGGCTCATAGAACGTGCCCAGTAAGTGTTAGCCACTGATGCTGATGTTACTATTATGGTTACAGACACTCAATAGGTATTTGTTTAATGAATAAAGATATATTTTGTGTAGAATGATCAGAACCTGGTCAACAGCTGGTATGGTAATGAAAAGAGGTTTAAAGTAACTCCTAGGTTTCTGGTTTGGATGCCTATGTAGATGTTTCCATTCACTTAAAGAAAGTCTATAAGAGGAGAAGCAGAGACTTGGGTGGGAAGGTTTTAAATTTTGAGTTGCAGTGTTGATGGGGTCAGCAGGTAATTTTCAGTAGCCAGTTGAATAGTCAGTTTGGGCACCCAGAAGGTTTGGGATTGAGAGAATCACTTTTGGAATCATTTGCTTGTGGGTGAGAGAGCCCTGTGTTTGAATTAGAAATCTCAGGAAGAGGTTATAGACTTAAGAAAGAGGATAGGGACAGCCATCTCCTTAGAGGCAGAGAGAGAAGGCAAGGTGGGAGACAGAAGCCAGACATGGGGAAGGAAAACATGGAGTCATGTCAAGGAAGCATATGGAGGGACTCTTTGAACCTGAGGGAGAGAGTCAGCATATTCTCAAGAGTGGAGAGAAAGCAAATAAAATGCACACTGGACCTGGCCCCAGGGGGTCACCTGTGTTCTGAGTGTGAGTGGTTCCATCGAATGGTAGTCGGTTTGCTGGGCATTGAGGAATGGATGGGAGACAAGGACATGAAACATCATATGGACCACTTTGTCAAAGAGGAGTAGCTGTGAAGTTGGGTAGACATGAGAGAGTTTAGCAGGTTTTTCCACTGAAGGGAAAGTACCAGTTGAGGAGGAGAGATTGAAGATGCAAGAAGGAAGGGAGGACTCAGCTTGGAGGTGAAGTGTTGGGATTAGCAGTGGGACTTGGTGTGGGAGGGTTCATCTGCATTGAAGGGTGGGGGGCGGGTTTGGTGCTCATGGAATTATGATGGAGGATGGGCTGAAAGGTGAGCATCTGTACACATCAGTGACCTGTTTCCTTTGAGGTAGAAAATGAGATTGCTGAGCATGAAGGCCAAATGCATTAAAGTCCCAATGGAGTCTGGAAACCCTGAGGGTACAGTGGTCTCCCTCAGCACAGTTGTATGATTTCTGCCAGGAGTGAGGGGTCTCCAGGAGTCATTTCATTGTTTGGGTCTGAGATTGGGAGGAAAGGCTGGGGCCATAGAGATAGAAAATAGGCATGAGTGACTGAAATGGCAGTCTTAGCTGTAAAGGAAGTAAACCAGAGTGGATGGTGTATAGGAGTCCTCCCTTATCCATGGGAGATAAGTTCCAAGACCCCCAGTGGAATCTGGAATCGTGGATAGTACCAAACCCTGTACATACTATGTCTTTTTCTGTACATAAACATATATTTTATGGCTTCCTTTGGCATACCTCAATTGCCAGCATCATGGGGCCACTATTGAGTAAAATAAGGGTTACTGTGATGCTACAACAGTTGATCTGGTAACTGAGATGGCTATGAAGTGGTTAATAGGTGCGTAGAGTGCACAGCCTGGGTACTTGGACAAAGGGATGAATCAAGTCCCAGGCAAGACGGAGCAAGCCAGCAGGAGATTTAATCACGCTACGCAGAACAACACACAATTTAAAACTTACGAATTGTTTATTTTGGGATTTTCCATTTAATATTTTCAGATCACGGTTGACCCCAGGTAACAAACTGGGGAATGTGAAACTGCACATAAGGGGGAGCTACTGTATTTGTAGAAGATACAGGGGCCAAGAGCTTGGTGACTAGGATGAGATCAGAGAGCTGTGGCCCCACACCCCATGGACATCATCCACACACTGCTCAGAGCCAAGATTACCCCAGCTTCGCTCTTCTCTGTGCCCCCCATAACTCTTCTGACTGTCCCATCTAGTTCGCTCCCAGGACCCTGGACAGCGGCGGGTGCTGGACAGGGCAGCCCGGCAGCGCCGCATCAATAGGCAGCTTGAGGCCTTGGAGAATGACAACTTTCAGGATGACCCCCACGCAGGACTCCCCCAGCTTGGCAAGAGACTTCCCCAATTTGATGATGATGCAGACACTGGTGAGACGCGTGGAGGAGGAAGGGAGGAGTGGGGCTAGGGAGACCAAGCTGAAGGAAGGGAAAAGAGTCTGTCTAGGTCAGGATTTGGAATGACATCAGGCTAGTGGGTACATGACCCAGGATCCCCTCTGGCTCTGCCAGGGATTGGCTCCTGAGACTTTGAGCCAGCTGCTCTCCTTTCTGTGCTTTAGCCTCCTCTCATGTACATAAAGAAGATGAAGCAGATGAGCTCTGAGATCCCTTCCAGCTCTGACACAAAGCCTTAGATTTAGGGAGTGTGGAGATGAAGCAAGTCTGGGGTTAAGGAAGTTGGGGGAAGGGAAAAGGATTGTAGGCAGAGGCTGACCTACAGCCCAGGAGAGTATGTGGGCAGGGAATAGACACAAGAGTATCGGGGATGATGGGGCAGAGAAAGGTGGTGTCTTACCTGGCATATGCCAAGTAACTCATTGCTCTTGACCACTAGGAAAGAAAAAGAAGAAAACTCGAGGTGATCATTTTAAACTTCGCTTCCGAAAAAATTTCCAGGCCTTGCTGGAGGAGCAGGTGAGAGGAGCTGGCCAGGGAGGACTCCACAGGGGAGGGATGAGCCTCCAGAGATGCTGGTACCCTGTAGGTATATGCTACATGAGCGGGCGGAGGAGTCCTGGAGCCTGTCCCCTTGTCTCTGCAGAACCTGAGTGTGGCTGAGGGCCCCAACTACCTGACAGCCTGCGCGGGACCCCCAGCCCGGCCCCAGCGCCCCTTCTGTGCTGTATGTGGCTTTCCCTCCCCGTACACCTGTGTCAGCTGTGGTGCCCGGTACTGCACCGTGCGCTGTCTGGGCACCCACCAGGAGACCAGGTCAGCTTGGAACATCTCCCAGGTCCACACCCTCTCCTCCTCCACCCAGCGCCTTCCGGACTCTCTCCTCATGCGGGGCTTCCTCTGCCTGCAGGTGCCTGAAGTGGACTGTGTGAACCTTGGCCTCCCCAGAGAGGAAGGCTTCTCCATGCATCAGCCCAGCCTTGGAGAGGACATCACCAGAAGGAAAGGTGCTCCCCAGGACCAAGAGAGGAGCTGTTCACTTACCCAGCGAAGCTCAGTGTGACTCCTGTGGATGGCGGAGGGGAGTGGGCTAGCTCTCAGGGGCTGGTGTAATAAAAGGTTTCGTGTAAGGAGGCACCTACTTGTTTGGGGGTGAGGGTGATGAGTCACCTGTCTCTCCTACTCACTGCTCTGTGTCTTTCCCTTCTATCTGTCTTTCACCCCTCCGACTATCTGCCCATCTGGGTCCCTCACCAAGAAAGATTTTGTCATATTCTCCTGCCACTCCCATGTCCCTACATTTCCTGGCTGCTGCTTTATGTCACTTTTTTGGTTACTGATTTAGTTCATTTGTTTTTTGTTTCTCTGGTTCCTCTGAGTAACTTTTGATCTAGGTCTCAGGACTGGTAACAGGGAAGTGGGGTGAGGGTTGGGATGGGTGCAGAATGATAACGTGGAAGGAGTCAGCCTTGTTTTCACTAGGCCCTGATTGGCACCACCAGTCTTGAGGGAACAGTTGTCCCGAGGTATGTGAAATTATTAGAGAAAACCCAGATGTTTCTGTGACGTATGGGGGAGCTCAGGTAGAGGCTCCTGCTCTTGGTGGCCCTGGTGCTGTAACTCTTGTGTGGTACTAGAGCTTCTTTTATTTATTTATTTAAAGATTTATTTTTATTGTTTTTGACAGAGAGAGAGAGAAAGATACAGAGATAGAGAGAAGGGGGAGGGTCCAGAACATTCTCCATAGTTGCACATCATTGGTCCTTCCACATAGTTTCATTCCACAGGTGGGCGGGGCTGCACAGGGCAGGGACTGAGCCGGGGTCTCACCTCGGTGAGAACTGAACTGGGGGCACTCCCCAGTTCAGCACATGGGTCCACACGGGCCGGGATTCGATCCTCGGTCCCCTGGGCTGCAAAGTGAGCGCTTAACCCGCTGAGCCATCCCAGCTTCCCCTAGAGCTTCTAAGCTCTACCTTTTCTAAGTGGGTTGTGCACTGTAAGCATGCAAGGCTCCTTGGAATTGCTGTCATAGTTGCCCAGTACCTTGGTGAAACTTAGCCAAGGAGCTTAGGAAGTATTTGTCGATCAAATGACCTCAATATGATATTAATGACATCCAGCAAAGTTGGTATTAGGCACCCTCTTAAACTCTCCACTTTGGGGGACTTTCTTAGCACTGATCCAAATGTTCTCAGTTTTCCTGAGGAACTGCCTGCCCTTTCTCTGGACACTTGCAGTTGGGCAAGTGCTGTTAGTGACAGCTTTGTGTTGAATGGTGGTGAGAACAGGGACACTTAGAGACAATCCTAAGTGTAGTTTTAAAAAATGGCTGTAAATACTGTGACTGTTCTTCTACTGAAGGTGGGGTCTTTGTCCCCTCACCTGGGATCTGGACAGGCTTGTGACTGCTTCGACCAGTAGAGTGGCAGAAGTGAGACCATGTGGCATTCAAGGCAGTGCAGCTTCTGCCTTGTCCCCAGGACACTTGCTTTTGGAGTCCTCGGCCACCATGTAAGATCTCCAACTGTCCAGAAGCCTCCATGCTATGAGGAAGCCCAGGCTACGCAGAGAAGCCACGTGCACGTGCTGCTGGTGACAGGTCCAGCTGACCAAACCTTCAAGCCATCCCAGGCCAGGCTTCCATCATGGGAGTGAAGATGCTTCCTGATGATTCCAGCTCCCAGGCACCCAGTCACACTCAGCTATGTGAGTCTTTGTAGCTGTGTCCTCAACATCATGGAGCAGACACAAGTCATCTCTGCTGTGCCCTAAGTTCTGACCTTCAGAATCTGTATTCACATAATAAAAAGGTTTATGTCGTCAAGTCTTGGTATGGTTTGTTATGCAGCAATAGTAACTGGGACATCAGGAATCCCCCTGGCTGGCTGCTCACTCCTGGCCTAGGTTTATTGTCTCTCTCACAAGGGAAATTTTCCTGGGTCCTAACCTTTCTATTTCCCTCTCCACCAAAAAGTATACTCAAGAATGAAACTAGAAGACAAGATGGGTTCCTCGCAGCGAAAATCTGTTTCACTGTGACCTACCTACTTGGAATTCCTGTCAGATTTCCACTGAGCACAATATCTTCGGTTTGTTTCCTAAATTCACTGATTTTTTTTCATAGTTTGTTACAAAAAGAATCACAAGGTTCTACTTGGTGAAAGATTTTTCTACTCAGTGAAGTACTCAGCCTTCCCCAACTGACCTTGAAAGGACAGAGCCAGACTCCAGGGGCCTCCCCCTTCTCTCTTGCTGATTGTCTTCACAAGTCATCCATTGACATTCTCAAGGAAGGCTCTCTGGACCCTCATTTAAAACTAACTCCTCGAGGAAAGCCTTGAATAATTTTTGCCAGCTTCCTGCATACTAATGGAGACTTGGTCCCCACCTTGGGAGACACCCAGGCCTTTGGGAAATCTACACTATACCAAAAGCTTCTATAAGCTAGAACAGTGGTCGACAAACTCGTCATCCAAAAAGCCAAATATAAACAATACAAAATTGAAGTTTATTCAAAGAGCCATTTTTTTTAAACTTAAGCTTTACTTTAGTAGAGACATTTTTGTGGAAATAATTAGGATTAAAAGTACACTCTCGAGCTTGCCTTTGCTAAATATGTCTTAGTTTAACTAACGGTACATTAAATAAAACTTGGTATCATACTTATATAAAGATAATATTTATTTAAAAATATAACAAGTTAAATAATATAAAAGGTATCCTTAAAAAAAAAACTACAAATACTCCACTAATGTGAACAATGGCCTTACATTTCCTTGGAAAGTAAGGGTAAGTCAGGTTTGTATGTTGTTGTTTTTAATTTTAGGCACGATTCCAAGTTCTCATCGATAAGCCGATTTCTTCATTTACTCTTGATAAAGTTCATGCTTGAAAATGATTGTTCGCATAAATATGTAGACCCAAATAAGGAAAGAACAGCAAACGCTAGTTTCTTCAGTTGATCATATGAGTCAGAAATACTATTCCAGGTGTTAAAAATCAACATATCTTCCCTCTCCAGATCTTTCAAAGCAGACCACTTGTGCTGTAAACTTAATTCACATTTATTTTTCTCCAATAGCTCTAAATCGGCACAAAGACGCTCGAATTTTGAGCTCCACAATTCTCTATTTTTTAAATCCAACTGCATTTCAAAGCTGCCAATATCAATATTAAAGGGCGAAAAATTTATTTCTGTTACCGTGGCATTCAGAGTTTTTTTAACAAAGGCTAACGTCGTTTTGCTGTTTCTAAAGTCTTTGAACCTGCTGAGAAAAGTTTCCTTCATATTTAACAGTTGTTCTGAAATAGCAAATGCCAATATTAGACTTATTTTCTCGACAATATTTCAATAGGCATGGAAAGTGAATTAGAGTTTCTCTTTCAAAATCTTCGGCAAAACGCGACAATTTGTTTTCGAATGAAATTCTAACATGGAAAAAATTGTGTTTCCTTTTCCTTGTAATTTACGATTAAGCTGATTTAGATGAGAAGTAACATCCACCATGAAATAAAATTTCTGGATCCACAGATCGTTCGTTAGCTCTGCATAGTGAACACTCTTCTCAAGAAGAAATGCTTTTATTTCAGTAAACAGTGAAATGAAACGTTTTAAAATGTTTCCTCTCGATAACCAACGAACCTTGTTATGCAGCAGAAGATCTGCATACTCACTCTCTACCTCAATTAGAAATTCTTTAAATGGGCGATGGTAAAGAGCTTTAGCTACAATGGAGTTGATAACCTTAATCACCAATTCCATTACTTTGCAAATTTCTTCAGGAAATGTCTGTGCACATAGTGCTTCCTGATGAATAATACAATGTTCTCGTGATTAATTTTTTCTTTCAAAATAGCGACAAACCCGTTTCTTGCACCTGTCATACTTTTCGCTCCGTCTGTTGAAATCGAGACAATTTTTTCTAATGGAATTTGATGTTTATTGAAGCACTCAATTACAACATTTGCTATATCTACTCCACGCGTTTGTCCTTTGAGTGGCAATAATCCCAAAAGTTCCTCTTTAGGGCCTGTAGTGGAGATAAATCGCACAAAAAGAGAAACTTGCGCTGTGCCACTTATATCACAAGACTCGTCAACTGCTATTGATAGAGTTGAGGTCAATTTGAGATCTTCAATTTGTTGGTTTGTTATGTTTGCAGACATTTTTACTGTTCTATCTTTCACTGTTTTAGCAGACAAAGGTATGTCTCGAATTTAAAAAAAAATGTCTGCT
>PVKE010006303.1:15944-55044 GCA_004027555.1 Craseonycteris thonglongyai
TTATAAAACAACTCTTTATATAGTCTCCGTCCGTGTATGGCTTTCCTCTCTGAGCAATCTCCTGACTAACTACAAAACTTGCCATATTAACATTGTTAGAAGATTGCACCCAGTGATTAAAAACAAAAGCTGACCTTTCTTGTCTCCTCTGGAGTTCCTCGACTGCTTTCTTCCTATTTGTAGTTAAAATACATTTCAGTGGGCAGCAATTCGACGGAGATAATGATACACATGTTTGCGAGCGACTATCCGTGCTATTGTTGCTTTCTAAAAATGTGCCTCTTTTCTGTAGGCTTGCGTTTCAAAAATGTTTACCGTACTCATCTCTTACAAGGCAAGTTAATAAATAATATTCCGTGCCTGCACTAAACATTTCGTGGAAGAGCCGCAGCCAAGGAGTCAAAGAGCCGCATGCGGCTCGCGAGCCGTGGTTTGCCGACCACTGAGCTAGAATCAGTGTCATGATGGGGCACCACAGCCCCTTCCTGGGCACACAGGAGCAGAAGAGGTTAATGCTAGGGTCTGAAAGGTGAGAGTCCTGGGTATCACAGCTGGAGACCTCAGTGAGCACTGCATTTAATTGTGAATTAGTTTGGAGAGCCAGGAATTATGGGAAGCAGACCAATGTGTCTTTAGTCTTGGACAAATTGTGGTTCCACTACTTACCGATTTTGTAGCTTGGACAGGTCACTGCCTCTGACTATGTGGCCACCTTGCAAAGATTGTGCGGATTAAATGAGACAGCACACCTGGCCCAGTGCCTGGTGTCTGGGAAGTACTCAGTAAATGATCACTGTTGACCCCACTGCCCAAGACCTAAAGAAGTTTGCTGTGGATCTTTTCCAAGTCAGCTCCCTCAAAAACGAGGATTTCTCAGAGTAGCCCTAGCTGTATAACTAGCTGCTTACATTTCTCTTTGCTCCTAGTTCATGAGTTTTTTGATGGCGGGGCCATGTCTTGATGCTCTAACTTCTAGTAAACAAGAAAAGTGTTAAAAAGAAAAAGGGTGTCAGCTCTTTAGAGCCTTGTGACCATGGCTGATAGGCAAAGAAATAAAAACCTAGTGATCATATTAATGCACGTATTTAAATGCTCAAATGTGAGACCCACCTCAAGTTCCCTTGAAAAGGGGAGGAGATAAGAAGAGGCAGTCGAGTTTGGAGAAGGAAGTAGAAGCTGTGGGGTGGGGCAGAGGGAGAATTTGGGTTGGAGGTGCCCAGGTGGCATCAGGAGTTTTAATTGGCTTTTGTCCTTCACCATGGTGCTTTCATGGCCTTTCAGAATTATAAGACCCTTTTAAAGGTTGGTTTCTCATCCTGAGAGAGAAATCTACAAACCTATTGGTTTGCTAAGAAAGCAAGTACGGTACCTGGCCTAGTACTTGCCATGGTAGATTGTTACACTAAGGACCCCCATGAAACACTTCCCAACGTCCGTGATCTGTGCAGTCCCTTCCATATAGACTCTGGACTTGGTCAGGGGACTGGGTTGGCCATGAGACATCCACAAACTGAAAGCAGAGTATGCAGGGGTAGGATATTTTCAGACTTCTTGGCCCCAGAACCCTTTACATAAGGAACAGCTCAGAAAACACCAGTGTTTTGGAGTGGAGCCCAGTGGGAAGCCCTGATTCAAATCTGTTTCCAAGGCCAGTGAGCAGTCCAGCTTGCTGAGAGAGCACAGTTGTACAGAAGAATAGTAAAGGGATTGAAAAGAGGGCTAGGGCCAGGCAGTGTGGCAGGGTTCTAGTTGTCTTGGTTTTTGTTTGTTTTTCTGAGTCACCAAGGAGCTGCCAGGGCTGGTCAATGAATGGTGCCTCAGTAGAGGAATATGAACAAGCTTAATTTGGGGAATCCTGTGATGAATCCTGGCATGGGAGGATGAGGACCTGACCCAGGACCAGACAATGAAGGGAGAGAAGGTGGATATGAAAACATCTCGGAGGGAAAGCTGATAGGATTTTGCAGCTAAGGGGAGTTGGTGGCAAAGGGAAGTAAAGGGAGAAGCCAGAGATTGTCAATCTGTGTGTCTGAGAGGTTGGTGATGCTGATAATAGGAATGACAGCAACTGTGGCTTTGGGGCAAAGTAATGAATTTGCCCAGCCTGGTAAAAACACAAAGCAGGCGTATGTACTTCTGAAGCTCAGGCAAGAGGGCCCAGTTAGAATGCAGTTGTGTCTTTACATCCCAGGAGAGTCAGTGCAGGTGACAAGTGAGATGCAAAGGGAAGGGGAAGGGGCCGAGGTCAGAACCCAGGCCGCCCTCAGGTGACTGGCCACCAGTCATTGCTGCATGCGAAGGTAGGCACTTCCACTGGATGTCTGGCTGCTGCTGCTGCTGCTTCTTTTTGTCTTAAGTGGGTACCAGCTCTGCTCAGTTATTCACTGGGCCGTTGCAAGCTTGCCCATGACCCAGTGCTGTGTCATACGCCACTGATATGCAGACCTTCAGAGTCTGCACCAGAAGCTTGATTTGACACAATTTCAAAGGCCTTATCAATTTCTGATATCCACTCTCAGGCCCAGGTAAAGAAACCCTGCTTAGACCACTTGTCACCTTGTACAGCTGTGAAGAAAGGTCAAGATTTAAAACAAGTGACTTGTTATCTCAGTCTGGTCATGGGAAATCGCTGCTATTTTCCGTTTCCTAAAGCTGGGTCTTCCCGGCTCTGCTCCTTCACGACACTTACCAGTGATTGAGTACTACAATCTTGAAATCACTTGCATCCCTGCCTGTTTTGCTGGATGAGGCGGTCCAAAGGCGATGGAGAGGACAGGTGACAATCTAGGGTTTGAGAATTGAGACGACCCTGGGTGCTCCCCCAGCCACTTCTTGCTGGCTAGACACTCTCAGACCCTGAACAGTTCACAATATAAATTTATTTATGTATGTATGTATTTATATAGAATGCAAACATTCTGGGACTCCCCCTTCCCGCTAGCCGCCCAGAGTGGTTAAGATGAGGAAGGGTCCGTTCCAGCTACAAGAGTCAGAACTGAGTTCTCAGGCGGAAGGTTCTTGGCCTAAGAAGGAGGTGTGGCCGGGACGGAGCTCGGACTGGAGAGACAGGGCCTGAACCCGGCGTGGAGCCCGGGGCGTGGTTTGCTCACGGGGCACGGCTTGCCCCCGACGTTGTAACACCCGGCAGGGGGGCCCGCCCCTGCCGTCCGGGTTACCGGGAACCCCTCTCCGCTTGGGGCAGAGGGGAAGAAATGGGGTCCATGGGTCAGGTCTCCTACACGTAAGCGTTTTTCCCATATTTGCCGAAGCTGCTGTCTCCTTCATCCGAGGCCACGGGGGGCAGGCGGGCAGCGAGGCCGGCGGACCGCACTACGGAGGTCTTGAAGGGCTGCTGGGTGCTGGTGGGATAGGAGCCCTGCGTCAGCGGGAGGCGCTGCTCTCGCTGCCCCTCCCCACGTAAGCTCGAGCCGCTGTCCTCTCTTACCTGGGGGTGGGTCCCTCCTCGGGAGCAGAGCGGCAGCTGGAGCACAGGCAGACGCCTCCCAGGATGGCCAGCAGGGAGGCGCTCCAGCCCAGGTAGAGCGCGGGGCCCAGCTCATACCTGGGAACAAAGACGATGCCAGGCAGTGCTAGCTCCAGGACCAGGGCCCACCCGCTGCCCCCGCCCCCCCCCCCCCCCCCCCCCCCCCCCCCCCCCCCCCCCCCCCCCCCCCCCCCCCCCCCCCCGCCAGTCACTCACTTGGTTCCGGGATACAAGGGGTCGAAGAAGTCTCTGGTGATGTTGGTGGCATACCAGGTGATGGCCACCATCCCGCAGCAACCTGGGACAAAGAAGTACACTAGCACCCTAGACCCCTAGGACACTAGGGGGATGGCCAAGCAGGGGCAGCCCAGAGAGTAGGGTGTGGGACAAAAGTCCAAGAGCAAGTTTCATTCCCTCCCTTTTTTCCCTGTCCTCAGCTATTTCCTAGGGTCAACTGTAAGTTCTGGATCCAGCACCCAAAACCCAATCCTAACCAACTTGTCTAGTCTCCCACACTCTGCTCCTCGGCCTGCTCTTGACCTCTTTTCCCCTGACCTGCCTTGTTCACTCTGCCCTCTAGCTCCTTGATTAGTTTCCTCACTTGAACTGGGACCCGTCTATCCTCTGAAGCCCCAGTGCCCCAAGCAGTCTTCCCCAACCAGCCCTGCTTGTCCTGACACCCCTGTCCTTTGGCCTCCCAAAGCCCTCAGAGCCTGTGACATGCCTTTGCTACTGTGCAGTGAAGACCTGAAACTCCTGGACTACATGAGCAGCCTTGCCTCTCGCTGAGGGCTTCTTCTCCAGCAAGTCTCCACATTTGCAGAACAGAACAAGACCCTCCCTACCTCACAGGCTTGTGGGGCGATGTGTGCAGGCGTTTCATAAACTGAGAAATGGTGGCTAGCTGTAAGTATTGCTTTTGTGTGCAGTGTGCATGTGTGCCCTGACTCTGGTCTTCCCAGCCAGGCTGTAAGCTCTGGAGGCCAGACCCTCACTCTCACCTTTGGAGTCCGTCCCACACCTCACTCATGCCTGACTCCTAGGAGGGCTCAAGAGACATTGCTGATGGACTGATTTGTAGCCAAGGATTTGGTGAGTATGAGTAAAGCTGGGATGAGCAGGGAGAGAGGGAAGAGCTGAGCCTGGGAGGGCAGGTGTCAATGCAAAGGGACAGGTGAAGCAAGTGCCGGAAGTGGGAGCTGCAGATGACGGACAACCCCAGGGTCTGTGGCTGAGGACTGCCCCTTACCCCCTTGACACAGCACAGGGCCCACCCACCACCTTCCCGCAATTACCAGCCAGTATGTGTAGGGCCCCTGCAGTGGCTGCCAGCTTGGCTTTCCTGGAGAGCACCATGCCCCCAATGTTTGTGCAGCGCAGCCCCATCATGCCCAGGAAGAGGCCCAGGAAGCCCAGGAGGATGGCCGTGATCATGAGTGCTCGGCAGGCCTGGATGTACCCTGGGGAGGTGAGTGCAGCCATAGGTCCCGGAGCCAGCCCCTGCCCAGCCCCTGCCCCCTCCATCTCCTCTCCCCTTTAGGACAGCCAGCCTCTTACAGATCCTGCTCAGGCCTCAGTCCCTAGAAGTTCTCAAACCCTGTGCTTCCCCCTTGGGCCCATCCAGCCTACGGGTTGAGGGCTTGCAGCCCTCCTTCCCAGCTCAGCTCAGTCCCAAGGAGTCTCGGCCCCTCCTGCCCCGCCATGTGCACTAGTACATTTAGCCTGCACCTCCATTCCAGGGCCTCTCCTTGGCACCACTGACACATTGGCAGAATAATGCTTTGTTCTGGGGGCCCTCTTGAGCATTGTAGGATGTTTAGCAGCATCCTTGGCCTCTACCACTAGATGTCAGTAGTAATCCTCCCAAGCGGGGAAAATCAAAATGTGTAGACTGTCAAATGATCCCTAGAGGGCAAAATCGCCTGGGTGAGAACCGCTGTTCTGTTCGGGCACCACCAGGCTGTGCTGTGTATGACAGCACCAGCACCTGGGCACCCCCAGCCCCTTCTCCACACCTGCTTCTCTCCAGGTCCCACCTAGTGCTTGCACAGTGTGGGGCATTCTGAACTGAGCCACTTTCTGGAGGGACTGGTAGGGGGCCAGCAGTGGCCTGTGGGTCACTGGGTCCAGGGCAGTGTCCGATCTGAGAGGTGGGATACCTGGAGCCAGGGCCAATCCAAGTCAGTCTTGCACATATGCTTGCAGTGCCTCAGTTTCCCCTTTCTCAAAGCTGAAGGGAATGGCTGGGTCCCTTCCTGGCCCCCTTCCCCCTTCTATCTTTGATAGTTGCCAAGCATTCCAAGGACCTTGCACCCCTTTCCCGGGTGGGGCAGTGCCATCCGTGCTGAAGGGGAAAGGTTGGGTCCCTGCCAAGAGGATGTGAAATGGCCTGGAGTTGGGGGGTAGGGAGGAGGGACAAAGTTCTTTGGGAGCACTTTCTCCCAGCCACTCCCTCTGGAGTTCCCGCCCTCTCCCCTACCCCATATCTTTTCCCCAGCCATCCATCACCCATCTCCACCTGCGGCAGATCAGTGCTGGTAGACAAAGGGTGATTATCAAAGGGAGATTAGCACAGACTCAGTGGCTGGGGTTGGGGGGTGCACAGCTGGGAGGTGATTAAATGACAGGACCCCACTCAGGACCAAACTGGCCCTGGAAGTCAGCAGGTTCAGGACTCAAGAGACACACAAGACGGGATTCCAGCCCCCTACCACCTGTGGGACTGGGCAAGTTAATGCTTATCCCTGCAGTTTTTCAGCTTCTGTAAAATGAGGCTAATGCCCCCAATAGCAGGGCTGTTGTAAACATGGTGCATGTGAAGTGCCTGGCACCACACCTGGAACCCAGATACCCTCAACACGGGGTAGCTGCTCTCTGCCCTTCCCCCAAACCTCCTCTCGCCCCTCTGTCTTTCGTGCACACTCATGTCCTTTCTCGGGCCAAGAGCAGCATTTCCAAGTGGGGTCCCTCTTGGGTGGACAGGTTCACAGCAAAGGCCCCCCTTCAAACTACGGTGATTGAGGAGTTAATGAGGTGGGCATGGCCAGGGCTGCTGAGCTGGCCAGGGCCCTTCTGGCTACCCAGTGTGGTGGGCTTCTGGCCATTTATGCGCAGCTTTTATAGGGTTTGGGTGGGGGGCTTGCCTTGTAAGTACTGGAGAGAGGATGGAAGCATGAAGCCTCTGCAGTTGTCTCCGGAGATTCTGGGAATAGTGGGGGCACAAGAGACCCACCCTGTCCCACTAATTGCTCAGAGCATCTTTGACATTCCCAGGGGCATTTCATGGAGCCCTGCTCTAAACCCAGTGTTGGCCTCAGTTCCTTCTCCTACCCCCAGCACCTGCAGAAGGGGACCTGGAAGAGAGAGACGGCTCCAGGAGGACCCAGTGAGGGCACAGGCATGGCAGTGGCGCCCCAGAGGATTCCTGCTCATCCCCTCTTGGTATCTGGCATGGGGCCAATTGCAGGGAAATTCCCCTGAGGCTTGATGGGGGGCTACACACAGGGTGAGCAGGAAGCAGGAAGATGCTACAGCCACCAGGGAGAACCTTTCTGGGCCAACAGAGCTGTGGATTCCAGCGCTCCAAGAACCACAAAAATACACTGCCAAGAACCCCAAGCACACGTGCATACCCTCATCCGCTTACAGTAGACACTCAGGATCTCTTTAAAACAACCCCAAGATGGGCCTCCTCTTCATCCCACAAACCCCAGCAATCCCACCCTAAGATTAAAGTGATAAAATTGTTTGAGTGCATATAGATGCTAATATCGTATTAACATTGTGCACCTTTTATTTCATATAATCCCCACCACTACCTTGTGAATGGGTGCCTTTATGCCCTTAATTTTACAGATGGGTCGAATTAAGCTCATTTTACCCCCTGCTTCAAGGTACAGAGCTTGGAAACAGCAGGCACCAGACCTGGCAGCCTGACCCTCGTACCTGCACTTGTAACCACGACAAGTGTCACATTAGGGCAGGGAGCCATGTGTGACCAGGTCGCCACTACAGTTCCATACAGGGGACGTCCCCCAGCAAGCCTGGCTGCAGGAGCCCAGGCCCCAGAGCTCGATCAGGGCTCCCTTAGCTGTATGGTGCCCGGGGCCGGCACTTCCCGGGGCTCTCTCCAACCTTCCACCTCCCTCGGCTCCCCTCACCCTCCCCTGTACCGGAGAGAGCCAGCATGGATGGGAATTCCCAGCAGTTGTAGACACCCAGGGAGTCGGTTGCGCAGCTGTGCCAGAGGTTCTCGAAGATGGTGCTGGTGGTGATGACGTTCCCGTGCACAGTGGACACTCGCCAGTAGCTGTGTGGCAGGGTCACCCCCAGCATCAGCAGCCCTACGGCTGCCATAAAGAAGCCAAAGGTCTCCACAGACACTGACATGGTGGGACGCAGGCCTGCGGGGCGCCTAGGGCCCCAGGGGGGAGGGGCTGAGCCCCAAGGGACCTTGAGGGGCTTTGGCTAAGGAGGGGTGTTAAGGCAGGGTGAGGAGAGGGAGGGGAAGGGCGGAAGCCCACTGCAGTCTCTGGTTCTGGTCTGTCTCCCGGTTTCTGCCTTTTTCCTTTTCTCTGGGTCTCTGCTTTCCTGCAGGTCGATCAAAGGAATGAGCCAAGAGCCCACGGCAGATGTTGACGAGGAGATGGAGGGAATAAACGAAACAGGCCAAAAGTCCACTGCCTCCGGGCTGCCCTGGGCTCCCCGCCCCACAAGGGTGTGGGGGGGGACTTACCAGGGAGTGACTAACGGATGCAGCCAAGGAGGGGCCCCCACGGGAGGGACTGGGAGCCAAGGGGAAGCGTCTGTTTCTGACTCAGCTTTCATCGGGGGCCAGAGAATGAAATAAGAGGGACAAGAGACAGAGAGAGAATGACCACAGACAGGTCACCGGAGCCTTCAATGGCGAAGGAATGAGGGAACACAGCCATCTCTTGATATTGGTGAGAACAGTTGAAGAAACTGGGGCACTGAGTCTCCCAGGAAGATCAAAGTTGAAGGGGAACAGGGTCTGTGGGGGAGACCCATGGCTCTGGAGTCCAGCCAACCCAGATTCAAACCAGACCCTATCCTTTACCAAAGTGACATGGGCATGAAGTCTGAGCTCCATGAGCTCGTTTCTGCTTCTGTGAACTAGTACTACTACTCACCTCATAGGCTGTAGTAAGAACCGTGACCACCAATCAAAGCTCCCACAGGACGAACTGCTTGATACCTGGTGACTGACAGTCTTGGTGCCACAAGCCATCAGGTGTTGCTTCCCTCCAAACTTCGACTTCCTGAACTTGAATTACCCACCTTGGTGGGTCAATCTTTGACCCTCAGCAACAAGTTTGCTCTTGTTGCCAAGGGTCCTAGAGGGGGATAAATCACAGGTGCAAGGTGATCCCATGGTTAATCTAAACAGCTCAGTTATCAGAACTGTCACCAGCTCTATTAATTATGATGGATTAGAAACCTCTGGTTCCCCACCCCAATCCAAGGCCAAGCACCTGTCCTGGAGTAGATGGTCTCATTTCCTGCCCCACAGCCACAGTAGGACAGCCTTGGTTCTCTTCTAGCAAGGGCGGCTGGCCCTACACCCAGGCAATTGCACAGGATAGCACTGAGCTGAAGTGTAAGCCCCATTCCCCTCCTTCCCCGTGTCAGGCTCCTTCGCACTCCCCTCAGGGGCCTCCTCCCCAATCCCCCAGCTGGGCTGGCTTGGCTGTGGAATGAGAGGTATGCAGTGTAGCAAGACAGGCCCACACTGAGCCTGGCACGAAGCGGGTGTGGGGCAGAGGGCTGGGTGGGGACTGGGTCTCCACCTTCCATCTCAGAGGCTACAACTGGGGTGGTCCTGGGTTCCTAACCTCTCCCGAGACCCCTGCCAATTCCATGCCAAATACCTGTTTCCTCATCCCCATCAGTGGCACCCCCTCCCCTCAGGAGGGTAGGGGAGGAGGAAGGGGAGGATGCAGGAAGACAAAGGGAGGGGAAGGGCGGAGGTTTTGGAGGAAACTGAGTGGGGGCCCCCCTAGTGTGGAAAACTCCACGTGCGAGAGGCAGCTGAGTGGGTCAGAGGAGACAGGAGACATAAATCCCAGCCTGTCCCCTCAGCTCTGCCCTTCCCACCTCCGGTCTCTGGTTTCCCCCAGGATTCTAGGGCTGTGCAAAGGCCACGTGGCTTTGGGGAAGGAAGGAAGGGTGTGGGGGCTGGGCAGCCCGGCAGACAAAGAACCCCACAACAGCATGAGGGGTAGGAGTGGGAGAACACAGATCAGGAAAGAACCATGCATTATCCCCACTTTTGGGCCCAAGGGAACCCGCCCCTTCCTCAACACAGACACAGAAGTTCCCAAGCCAAAACCCAGTTTTATTTACACTCATTCAGAAGCACATGATTTGGAGCTAAACAACAGGTGTCAGGGGCGAGGAGGTTGAGGCTATAGATGACAGTAAAGGGAGAGGGAGGATAGATGGGCCCCTCTTTGAGTGTCCTCCATAGGTCCCACGTATCCCTGGGCAGAGGCAGAGGTGCAGTCTTGTTCAGGATTTGGACTTGGACACAGCAAGTCCGATGAGTCCAGCTAGGCCCGCCACACCCAGGGCCATGCCTCCAACAATGGCCATGCCCACCAGTCCATCTAGAGAGAGGAGAAGGGAGACAGTCAGGAGTCCAGCCCCAGACAGCTGGGACCCTGGCTACCACCTTCTCCCTGCCTGCTGTTCCTCAACAGATGTGCCTCTCCACCTGGAGTCACAGAGTAAGGAACTAACTCCACAGGTGGACAAAGGTGGCTTCTGGGGATCTGAGGAGAAATGGCTGGGAAGGGGGTCATTTAAAGGGAGGCCAGTCGGCCCAGGCACACAGGAGGGGAGAGGACTAAACTGGGGATGATGGGAGACAGGAGGGTGGGAAGCTGAGGAAGACAGAGGGGAAGGCATTCACCTTTCTTCATGGCCTTGTCAATGAGCCGTTCCAGTTCCTTGGCCTGGTTGTTCTGGGGCTCTGTCTGCAGCAGCCCTCGTACATACTTCAGGGCCTTTTCATATTCCTACACTCAGGGAAAATACATCCCCCCCTACTCAGTATTCCAGCACTGCTCCTGCCCACCAGAGGGGCCTTCCTTTCACTTGCCCTGGGGGCTCCTCCCGCTCCCTCCACCCCCTCCCTCACTCCAGCCCCACCCAATGGAGTAGAGTCCACAAACAACCCCAACTGTGTGGGGGTGATAAGCTAGGGGAGATAAGAACCCAAGGCCTGGGGTTGCACCTCAATCCTGACGTCACCTTCCCCCCACACCCTGAACACCCTGAACACCCTGATCCTCTCTCATTTTCCCTCACATCCTAACCCACTATCACCTTGCCCCTCTGTACCTGACACCACCCTGACTACTGCCTTCTCCAGGCTCTACCCTGGGGAAAGGAGAGGGTGCTGTGGCCAGCTAGGGAGGGTGGAGTGGGAACAAGGGAGCTGTCTGCCTTACCTTGAGCCGGTAGTTCCCCACAGCCAGGTAGAAGACATAATCCCGCTGTTCCTCTTTGCTCCCTTTGGGCAGCAGTTCTGTGGAGGGGAGGGGAGAAGGTGAAAAACCACTTCTCTCTTTTTTCCTAGTACTTGTGTCCCAGAGACCTTCTACTCTCTGAAGCCCTATATGGTCCTAGGAAAAAGTCACTGTCCTGAACCTGTTTCAGTTCCATTCACACTCAGCTTCCCAGTCAGAGCTCTGGGGCAGCATGAGCCCAGGATGCCCAAACACCCTGGTGATCAACACCCAAGCTATGTCAACCCTGGTTCATCCAAGTGAACAGAAAGGAACTCAAGGCACCGGAGAAGCCAAAAGGCATTTCGATTTAGTTTTGACAGTTGTTGTGTTTTAATTATAGTTGCTTGTTGCCCAAATAAGTGTTAAAAATTAAGTTTATACTCCCTCTCCCTAAAAAAAATCAGCTCAAAACTCTCCTTCAATTAGCCTTCCCTGAATGACCTCACCGAACTCTTTCTTAATTCAGTGACTTCCCAGAGGTTTATGTATTCAGTTGTATTCTAAGCACTAGAATTTGTTGCTAAGTACTTTGCAGGTGTTTATAAATCTAAATCTTCCTGTGTCTGTTCTGTCTCAACTAGGCTGGCAACCCTCAGAGACTACTTCTATAGCAGGCCACAGCTGTAGAGGAAACCTGAAAAATCTGAATTGGCAAGTTAGACAAATGTACAGTGAGATTGTTAGCATTAGAAAAGATTCTTATTTTTATAGATTTGTAATAGGCATCTTTTGCTAATACACTGTTTGCTCACACATGAAAAAGGGGGTACAGAGAAATTTAAAGGTCAAATAATGTGGCCTCTGACAAATGGCAACCCATCCCCAAACAATGGAAAACAGGATTCAAATCAAAAAAGCACCATCTGCTCACAGGTTTTTGGGACTGTCTTCTGCATTTCTTCCATGCCACCTTCACGAGAAGTTTTCAACAGCTGCTGAGTAAGCAACATGGTGGGGGGCAAAGAACACAGGAGTAGAACACACGGACAGGAGCTTCTAGTCCCAATTCAGCCATTAATTAATTAGCTGTATGACCTCAGACAAGTTACTTCCTTTACGGTCAGACTACCGGATCACCAAAGTCCTACGGAAACTGACATGCTCTAACTTTACTGAGCAAAACAATAGTAAGGTGGTAATTGGCCAAAAGAACACTGGGAGAAGGCAGGCTAACATACAACCCTTTGTTGCAGTGAGTTTACTGGAAAATAACTGGGGTGACTGTACTATAGGGTCCCATGTTGAAAAAGGATCTCAGCCCTTGAAATGGAGGGAGAGGACGACCAGTGGCAGTAGAGAAGGATAGACCCTGATGGCAGTTGGGAAGGGGAGAGTCGGGTAGCCTAGCACCTCACCCTCCAGCAGTGCAATGCCTTTACGGATGTCATCGTTGTACTTGCTTCGCACCAAGCACCAGGCATACTCAAACTGCGTGCTCTTGGACACCGAGCCTGCTGCCTTCTCAGACTGAAATTTCTTTTCAAACTTCTGCCATAGGAGAGGAGAGGAGTCATTTAGAAATGAAGGGGGCGAACCATTCTGATGGACCTGGGTGCCCATTTCCCAGTTACAATCCATCTTCCCCAGTCTCTGGCACATTTCCCTCATGGGTCTTGATACCTGGCACCACAGGTTCTATTTCCACCCCGGGGACCCAGGCTTTTGGCTTCCTGTCAGCAGGCTGTCTCCTTGGAAAGTCTCCCCTCCGTCTCCTCCCTCTAGTGATACTGAGAGGAGATGCCACCTGGTGGTAGCTCCAGGCACCGCTCCTGGAGTGGCTGACTCCCAGTGGCTGAACAGTAAACACATTGTTCAACAGTCAGAATTGCTCTAGAGCCCACGCAGTCACTCGTCGAAGACTGTTCCCCCAGCCTAATCTACCTTGCCAGGTCTGGACCTTTTCTTAGCTGCAAAACGGGAATAAGAATAGGGCCTATCTCCTACAGCTCAGAGATTGAGACATCGCCTGTACTACACTTAGCACCGTGAATGATACAGTGAGTAATATATGAAACTTTATGGTGATAGCTAGTTCCCCACCACTAAAGGAGCACGCAAAACCCTGATTTCCAAACTACTGCACGCACCCAGGACCCGTCAGTCTTTCCATGCCAGGCTCCAGGCTCCAGGCCCTGAGTCTGAGGTCTGGTGGTACAGGAAACTACAATTCCCATTAGCCTCTGGGGCTAACTGGAACCTCTCGGCAGGAGCCGGACGCTGCAAGGGCTGCCGGAAGCAGTAGTTCAGCTTCCCAAAGCAAAGCTGATGATGGGAATAGGGTTTGGCCCTTATCGATTTTCCTCCGACCCGCCCGCCTGCAATTTTTCTTTCCATCCCTCAGGGCCAGGCCTCACCAGCAGGTCGTCCGCAGACACCAGCTCGTTTAGTACGGCCTCCATGGCCGCCCCCGCAATTCTCACAACTCAGACGTTACTGTGCCACCGTCTCCATGGCCCACTGGTAGGGGAGGAAAAACACTTCCGGCGTCCAGCGGAAGCGGGCCCCCTCCCCTATGCAGAGCCAATCACCTCACTAACCGACTACGAGCCCTCCCCAGGCCGACCTAGAGGCGCCCCGCCCCTTCCTCCCTGCGCAGTCTGCGCGTGGATGAGGGCAGCGATGCGCACGCTCCGAAGGCCCGGTCCCAGTGGTGCTCATACCCGTGTCCTTCCTGCTTGCACTGCGCGTGCCTTCTTTTGCGGAGGCTGCCTCGAAAAAGTCTGAGACTATATCTCGGTGGTTAGCCTCCGCTCCCGTCCGGACTGAAAACAGCGGAAAAAGCAAAGTGGAGATCGGGCATGGATCACACCATCTTAGGGACCAGTCTAACCCTAACCCTACCTACCCCACCCCCCGCCCCGGTGTGCCCCACGACCAGCTCTAGGACCCTCCCAGAAACCTGGAACCCTGGAGGCTGCGTGACTTTTCAGTGTCTGCGAGAAAATCATTAAGTACCAGGGTTTCCAGAGCCTCTGCTACTCATTAATATAATGCAAGAGGATGGAAAACTAGATGAGTTAACTAACCATAAACCGAGAGACTGCAGTAAATAATAACGGGATACTATTAATGGGATTAAAAAAAAAAAAAGCTGTTGTCATTATTTGCAAAGAGGGTCCAATCTTTTAAATATTATTTACATAAAGCACCCAATGGGTGTAACCTAACAGGTGGGTTCAAGGTCAATGAAGAGCTTGGCAGTGAGGAACAACAAAACAAGGAAAGAGGGAACGAATGCTTCTGGCTCCTGGCATCTGTTCTGTGCAGTGATGGGACTGGGTAGGTAGTGACTCAAACTCTACATTGTTAAAACTACAGGCCCCAAAGAGCATCACTCAGTGCTAAAGCACATGATACCAAACCTAGATTTAATACTTGATCTAATTGAAATTTCAAGGAAAAGCAAAGCAAAAAAGGGTAAGGTTGTTATGCAGAATAAATCTTGGCCTTCTGCATTGATACCAATTTCTAGAAATAAGGCCATCCCCTCTTCCTGGTACAGGGAGGGAGATACCATTACAAATGTACATTTCCCGTTTACAAAGGGTGGCTTCTACTTGGTTTCAGAGTTTTCTCCCACATCTGCTATTAAAATAACCAGCCTAAAATAATCCTTATGCCAAGCAGACATACTTTGCGGACATACATTCTGCTCTCCTACAGTACATACAGGCTGCAAACCTGTATAGCATGTTACTGTACTGAATACTGTAGGCAACTGTAACACAATGGTATGTGTTTGTATAATGTGTTGTGCTATGACGTCATTAAGCCATAGTCATTTTCAGCTCTATTATAGTCTTATGGGAACGCCTTTGTATATGTAGTCCATCATTGTGGAGCAAGACTAGAAAGAGGGCAGTGGAAAATCACCCAAATATCTTTTACATTTGTGAAGACCTTGATTTTTATTTATTGTTTTAGCCTCATAATAGCTTTGTGAGTTAGGTAGGCAAGTTATTCTTCTCTACTTGGCTTGGGCAATTGAAATGATTCTGATATGAGCTTAGTAAACTTTAGAGAAACCTCAGTTTGGGAAACTGGCTCCCTTATGACCACCAGCATAATAGTCAAGGAGAAAAATTCACATTCATTCAAAGATGCATCAAACACCTAATTTTGGCTGGGCCTTGGGGATAAGCAGAGGGAATAAAAAGATGTATACATTGTAATTTGCCCAAATTTATGAGGGAAAAATAAGAATGAGCATTATACATGGGTAGTACTAATTAGTATCTATATAAATTTTTTTAAAGATTTATTTTTATTGTTTTTTGACAGAGATACAGACAGAGACAGAGAGAAAGGGGAGGGCCCAGAGCAGTCTCCATAGTTGACAGCATTAGTTTTCCATATAGTTTCACTCCACAGGTGGGCATGGGCTGCACAGGGCAGGAACTGGGCCAGAAGCCTTCCTTGTAGGCCCGGGCAAGAATTGAACTGGGGGCACTCCCCAGTTCAGCATATGGGTCCGCATGGGCCGGAGCCAGGTTTCGATACTCGGGCTCCGGGGCTGCAAAGTGGGCGCTTAAAACCCACTGAGCCATCCCAGCTTCCCCTAAAATTTTTTTTAAGCTTTATTTTATTGTTTGAGAGAAGGTGAGAGTGAGAGAGAGAGAAGTGGGGAGGGCCCAGAACAGTCTCCATAGTTGCACATCATTAGTTGTGACACAGCTTCATTCCACACAGTGGATGTGGGACCACATGAGGCAGGAACTGAACTAGGGGCTCCCACATGGGTTTATGTGGGCAGGGCCAGGATTTGATCCCTGGACCTTGAGGTTGCAAGGAAAGTGCTAACCCTGCTGAGCTATCCCAGCATCCCCTATATAAATGTTTTTCATTCTTTTATTTATGCTTATGAGTTAAAAGTGTAACTCTAGACATCAACAACGATATCCGTATGCAAAATAATACCCTGGAATATAATGATCACTTGGCTTGGGCGCCAACTCATCTGGGCTCATGGCTCACTTCAGCCTCCCTCCCATGCCTCTGCCCTTGTCAGCTCTTGGTGTCCAACCCACCTGGGCTGCATTCTGACCCACGTTTCCAGGTTCCCAGCTCACTCTCTCTTCTGCGGGGCCCCATCTGTCCCTTTCCCTTCTCTCCTGCTTGCCTCCCTCTCTCTGACCTTGTATTCTGTTCTTGTGTTCTCTAATTATGTGTTATATAAAGTTTCTTGTATCATAATATGTTAAAAAAAATAAATGCTAAAATTCCTTCATAATACAAACAAAAAACAAAAAAAGCACCTAAATATAAACAAAAATTTGAATTAAAAATTCAAACGAGTAATTTTTTCCCTGAAAATTTGGGCCAAAAACATGGGTGAGCATTACACATGGGATTGCATTATATATACACAGCAAAATATGGTAATATGAAACAGACCAGGACCAAAGCCAGAGAGCAAGCACTGGCAACGCAGGAGATACAGGAAGGCCAAAAGGGTATTATTTTTATTAGGGTTCTATCGGGTGGCCTGCTGCACTTTAATCATCTCTGTATCTGCTGCAGCTCTTGGCACAGGCCTGGCACATGGCAAAAGCTCCATCAGAATTTGTTGAATGTATGTATGTGGGGACAAAAAGAATGCCTTACTCAGCTGGCTCAATTCTATGCCAATGAAGAAATCCTAAGTCGGGGTTTATTTGTTTTGGGGTCTAGTTAGCACAGCCATCCACCTTGTTGCACAGGGACAAGAAATAGTGCCTATTAATTTTACATCTAAGGTGAAGCTGGGATGGCTCAGCGGGTTAAGCGCTCACTTTGCAGCCCTGGAGCCCAAGGATAGAATCCTGGCTCCGGCCCAGGCAGACCCACATGCTGAACTGGGGTGTGACCCCAGTTCAGTTCTTGCCGGGGCCTATGCGGGAGGCTCTTGGCCCAGTTCCTGCCCTGCGCAGCCCCACATCCACCTGTGGAGTGAAACTATATGGAAAACTAATGCTGTCAACTGTGGAGACTGCTCTAGGCCCTCCCCCTTCTGTCTGTCTCTCTCTCTGTCAAAAAACAATAAAAATAAATCTTAAAAAAAAAAAATTTTTTTTACATCCAAACTGTTTCTCTACCTTCTTCAACATTCATCCAAATGCAAACCATTGTCATCTGTGCCTGGATGACTTCAACAGCCACCTCACTGATCCCACACATCCATTTCTGTCCCCATTACCATTGATTTACTACCCAGTAGTAAGAGGGGTCTTAAAAAATACAATTCTTAATATACCTGAAACCCTTTAATGGCTGATCTCATTGCCCTTAGAACATAAGCCAAAATCGTATAATACAGTCTACAAGTCTGGTCTACACTTAACTGCCTCCTCACTCCTCTCCAGTACTGTTACTAAAAAACAAAAATCAACTGAGTAAACTTGAAGATCTAATTGACTTTATTAAGCAATTCATGAGTTGGGCAGCATCCCATCTAGAAACTAGAAGGGCTCTCCAAGGGGTTGTACACAATGGAAGGTTTTTATAGGAAGAAGGATGAGGCAAGGGAGTTATTAACAAAAGAAAGAATTATTTTTAGAGCAGGACATCTTCTTTTGGGGGGAAGGGAAGGGCAAGGGGTTTATCAAGCAGATTGCTTCTTCTTTATATGGATGATAGAGAGGGTCCAAGTGACAGATTACCATATTAGTGCATGATCAGAAAATTTCAGACTGGTTGATTAACATTTCTGAGAGAGGTTGAAACTGTAATTTGGTCAGGTATTAAATACGGTTTGGCATCACTGGCCTTAGCTCAAGTGATACCGTTTGGGGCCTGAGGTTTTCCCTCTAACACTACCTCTCCCTGTCTGTACCCCAGCCCCACAGGCCCTCTGCACAGGCAGTGCCCTCTATCTGGAATATCTATGCCCTACTCCCTTTTCCTATTTGGCTCATTCATTCCTTCATTCATTCATGATTTAATCCATTCAACACATACTTACTGAGCACCTACTACGTGTCAGGCACCAGCATTAAATAAAATGAAGTTCCTGTTCTCATGAAGCTTGTATTTTAGTGGGGAAAACAGAAAAAGTAATTGAATACATAAATAACTAAAAACACAATCATGTCAGCAGGGTAAAGGAGTTGGGAGAGAAGAGGATACTCCTGAAGGAGTGCCCAAAGAAGCCCACTTGGCAGAGGTGGCCGCTGGGCAGAGCACTAAAAGAGAATGAAGGAGCCATGCAGGTAAATGGAGAAGAGCATTCCAGGCAGACAAAGTAACAAGTGAAATACATTGAGAGAACTACAAGAATTATCTGAGGCCCAGCCACGAAACCAATGTGACTGGCATAGACTGGGCAAAGGAAACAGTGACAGAAAATGAAGGCAGAGAGGTAGCAGATCATGTAGGGCCTTGTAGGCTATGGTAAGAAATCTGGATTTAATTTTACATGTGACAAAAGAGCATAGGAGTGGGATAGAGGGATAGCTCAGTGGTTGAGCTCTTGCCTCACAATCATGAAGTCTGGGGTTCAATTTCTGGCCCAAACCCATGCAAACCCTGAACTGTAGGGCAACCAGTGACTGCCAGAATGGCATGGTGGCAAAGGTTCTCGCCTCCCATGTGGAGGCCCCAGGTTTGGTTCCTGTCCAGTGTGGCCCCACATCCACCTGTGTGGAATGAAAATGTGTCACAACTAATGATGTACAACTATGGAGACTGCTCTGGGCCCTCCCCCTTTCTCTTTCTCTCTCTTTCACCTTCTCTCAAATTAATTAACCCTTTGCACTTGAGAGGTGACTCTCGGCCACCACTTGGTTTGACGCGATAATTCGAGCGGTAACAATGTTTATCTAGGTTTCGTTTGGGCAATATCGCTTCATGAGTGTATTCCTAAGTCCTTTGTGTGTAATCTTAGGAAGTGTAGAATGACACCCCTTTAAAATGGCTATAAGATTTTCTTATCTCAAGCTAGTTCGTGATCGCGGATCGAACACCGTCTTTGTCGTTAGTTTGAACTCGATAGTTTCCAACACTGGCTACATTTGTGGTATGCTACCGTATTATGGAGCTCTGGCAACAAAGAAATTGATAAGACCTGACATTTCGGTATTAACCAGAATTCCGCTGCACCTTTACACAATGATGCTGGATAAAATTGCCAGTGCTCAGGGACACCACATGTTCACAGATCATTATTATACAAGTTATATCTTGGCTCAAGAATTACGCAAACTAAAGTGCCACTGAACTGGGACGATCCTAACAAATAGGAAGGAGCTGCTATGTCACATAAAACAAAATTCCAGAAGAAATCCACAGTTGCATATCGCAGAGGTAATACTTTTGTTTTAGCATGGAAGGACAAAAGGACT
Source organism: Craseonycteris thonglongyai (assembly GCA_004027555.1). Classification (NCBI taxonomy): domain Eukaryota; kingdom Metazoa; phylum Chordata; class Mammalia; order Chiroptera; family Craseonycteridae; genus Craseonycteris; species Craseonycteris thonglongyai. The sequence continues at coordinate 35,279 of PVKE010006303.1, forward strand.
GTGACATCTTTGACCACTTGGGATAATGTGGGAATAACTCCTGTAAAAAGGATTTTATGGGGCGGTATTGAAATTACTGTAAAAAAACCCAATGTTATTGTAAACTATATAAAATATATGAGCGGTGTTGGTTGAGCTGATCAATATGTCTCGACATACTGTTTTCTGAGAAAGTCCTTAAAATGGTGGCGAAAGCTATTTTTGGGGGGTTTAGAGATTTGTTCCATCAATTCTTATATTCTTTATAAATCAGTAAAGAAGCAGAGAAACGAATGGCCACTTACTCATCTGCAATATGTAAAAACTTTGGTTGACCAATTGAGAGGAGATTTCCTGCAAAAAACGAGATCGAGCTTCTACTTCGCACAGCAGTTTTGATGAAATCCGATTGAATGGGAAGCTACATGTTATGCTAACTGGAATAAGAAGGACTGCAAGGTTTGTTCTCAATGAACTAAGCCTGGTGAAAGACACCAAACCACATATTACTGTGATACTTGCCCCGACAAGCCGAGGATACATTTTGGAGATTGCTTTATAAAATACCACACAAAGCAACAATACAGAGCTTAATGTTTAACAAATGTCCTTCATTGAAGTGTAAAGATATATAAAATGTTAAAATATAAAAGTTTTAAATGTTAAATTGTGTGTGAAATCATTTTAAGTTAGCTGTAAGAAATTCACCAAATATGCGGAAAATCATCTTGAGTTGCTGGTTCGCCCAAGCGAAAAAGGCCTCAAGTGCAAAAAGTTAAAAAAAGAAGAGCATAGGAGGGTTTTGAGCAGCAGAGTAAAATGATCCATTGTGAAAGGATCTCTGGCTGCTGCGGGAGAAAAAGTTGTAGGGGTGAGAATGAATAGGGGAGGCCAGTTAGGAGGATACTGTGGTAGCCCAGGCAAAAGACACTGGTGACCTGGTCTACAGGGGTAGTGGTGGGAGTGAAGGGACTTAGGAGATACAGTCAGCAGGATGTGCTGATGGATTGGATGTGTGAGAGGAACATAAGATGACAGATATGTTTGCACTAATTGACCTGAGTTCTTAGCGCTAAGATTCTTCCTCAGGAAGACCGTCTCTGTTATCCAGACTAGGTGAGGTCTCCTATACAGAGGGAGAACGTTACCTGTTCAACATTTGCAGAATATAAAACTGTAACCCGCACATTCCTGTCTTTGTTAGCACTGTGTTTTTGTGAGCCACACAAGTATTGAGTACAGTAATAAAATCTGCCAGGAGCCAGAGACTCTATTCTACGCTTGTCTATCTTTTCCTACAAAAAGTCATGCTCGGGGAAGCCGGGATGGCTCAGTGGGTTGAGTGCTCGTTTTGCAGCTCCGGGGACCGAGGATCGAGTCCCGGCCCTGGCCCGTGCGGACCCATATGCTGAACTGGGACCTCGCCCAGTTCAGTTCTCTCTCTGTCTCTGTCTCTGTATTTCTCTCTCTCTCTGTCTCTGTAGAAAATAAAAATTAAAAAAAAAAAAAATTATATAAAAAAAAAAGTCATGCTCACAGAGAACATGTGGCCAAAAATCACACCAGGAGGGTGCTATAATTAGCTCCATTTGACCCATTAGGAAACTGAGGCTCAAAAAGGTTAAGTAACTTGCCCAAGGCCACAGAGTTAGCTAAAGTGGAGGAGCTGGGAATCAAACCCAGGTCCCGCTTCAGCTAAGACAGAGGTGTGTTCAGAGGAGAAAAGTCAGTTAAAGGTTAACAGGGTCAGTGAAGAAAACCAGTTCATAAGTACACTCTAATTACTCATCTTTTTAAAATTTAGGCAAAATTTGTAATTTTTTGGCTGGCTTACACTAGAGGACTTCTCTTTTGTAGCAGGTGCACTATGAAGAAAAAATTCAGGTTAATTAAAAACAAAACAGGGGGCAGCAGGATGGATCAGTGGGTTAAGCACTCACTTTGCAGCCCCGGGGACCATGGGTCGAATCCCGGCCCCGGCCCGTGTGGACCCATAGGCTGAACTGGGAGTGCCCCCAGTTCGTTCTCACCGGGGTGAGACCCCGGCCCAGTTCCTGCTCTGTGCAGCCCCATGCCCACCTGTGGAATGAGACTATGTGGAAAAACCAATGATGTGCAACTATGGAGACTGTTCTGGGCCCTCCCCCTTCTCTCTATTTCTGTATCTCTTTCTCTTTGTCAAAAACAATAAAAATAAATCTTAAAAAAAAATCAAAAACAAAAAAAACGAAACAGGCAACGCAATCCTGTGAAACCCTTTTTTAGCTAATACAGTAGTAAAATGAAAAACCAAATCCCCAACTATCACCAGTGCTGCTGACATTTTTGTAAAACTGGTGTCTGTCTCTTGGCTAGCAGCTGGTAGTTTTATTTTTTAAAATCTTTTTAAAAAAACAAACTTATTTTATTGTTTAAGAGAAGGTGAGAGAGAGATATAAGGGCCCAGAGCAGTCTCCATAGTTGTACATCATTAGTTGTGACATGGTTTCATTCCACACAGGTAGATGTGGGGCCACACAGGGTGGGAATGGAATTGGGGGCTTCCTGCATGGGATGTGAGAATCTTCTCCATTGCGCCATCCTGGTGGTTACCAGTTGCCCCACAGTTCAGCATATGGGTTTGCAGAGGCCGGGGCTGGAAATTGAATCCCAGACCTCATGATTGTGAGGCAAGGGCTCAATCACTGAGCTATCCCAGTATCCCTGCAGCCGGTATTTTTAATTCACACTACTTATCAGTTTGTAATTGAACACTGTGTTATGATCTGATTAATGCAGCCTCCCCGTACTAGACTGGAAGCTACGGTACATAAGGGCAGGGTCTGTGTCTATTTTGCTCATACTATATACCACTAGGGCCCACGTCAGTGCCTAGCACCAGTAAATAATCTATTACTACTTGTATAAATGGATGTTGCTGTTGCCATGATTAACTTACTGGAAAGCAATTAGACAATATATAGTAACACCTGTAAGATGTAATATTATTTGACTAGACTGTCCTGTGGGCATGAAGATATTTATTCCTCCATTATCTGTGAAAGTAAACAACTAGTCATATGGATTCTATTCATGTGGATGGTAATATTCAAAACAAAACAAAACAAAAAGCATGTACTTCTCAAATTTGGTCACGTAAGTGGACAGAAGGGAAACGGATTTTTTGGTTAGATGGACTAAAACCTAGAACTGGTACTTGTTAGCACATTCTTGGCTCTGGGTCTCTCCCTTGACTACACCAGAAGCGGGAACCTGTTCTGGACTTCTGCCCTACAGCATCTTGGTGGTCAACCCCAGGGTGCTCAGCAAATACCCACTGAACAGGATTTCACTATTTGTGTTCTTTCAATCTTCAGTCATCAGTCTCCTCTACTTCCCACTTTCATCTACTATCCAGTCAGTTAGGAAGTCCTAGCAAGGGCAAATTGATTCATTCATCCGCCCAACAAACATTTGTTCAGGGCCTACTGTGTGCCAGGTACTTTTCTAAGTGCTAGGTAAGAGAAATGAACTAAACAGATACAGTGCTTCTCTCATGGAAGTTACATTTTAGAAGAGACAAGACTGCTACCGAATATATGATGTCAGGCCACCCGCCTCCATTCTGTCTCCATACTCCACCAGCCTTCAGATTTAGTCTTCCTCCAACCCAGCCTAATTGCCAGTTGTATTTTAAAATGCAAACCAGAGCTCCTATGTCCTGATTAAAATACCGTCTAGGCTACATAGAACATTACATTTCTTACTATGCACACGAAGCCCTGCTTACCTCTCCAGCTTCATTTCTAGGCACCCACGCGCCCTGGAGAAGGAGACGTTTTCATGACAGCTACCTTTCTTCCACCAGGAATGCTCTCCAACGGGAGATTCCCACGCACTGAACACCTGCGTGCTCACATGGCAGGCAACTGCCAGGCTCAGGGCCGCTACCCCTCCGGGACAGCTTTCTTCTATCCGACCCCGCGCCTCCAGCTTCTAGGAGGTACAGCATTTATCACCGAATCCCACAATCCTTTATATGGCCTGTGCCTCGTTCGTCTTGGTGCCAAAGGGCAGGTATCTAAGAATCGTTTGTGGTGTGAATGGAAGTGGAACGACAGGCGTTCTAAAACGGACCCTAAGAACCTCAGAGACGTCTGCACTTCCGGGTGGAGCTTTGGTTGGCACCAGAGCAAAGGAAAAGAGGGTGCCTCCTCGGAGGCTGCTCTAGGAGGAAAGCTCGGTGGTCCGGAGGACCCGAGGGGAGAGGGAGAGCGAGAGCGTGACGTTGGCGTCTGCGCAGTAGCCGCCCTCCGCGGGGAGGCGGGGCCAAGTGGAGGCCCGGGCAGGGGGCGGAGGCAGGAGGCTCCAGGGGAGGGGCGGGGCGGGGCGCGCTGCCCCTGGGAGGTGCGGAGGCCTGGGAATCCCAGAACCATACCCGCTCCCCACAACTCCCCATCCCGCCCCTGCTGTCATAGGGGTGACCGAAGTCCTCCCCTCTAACCCTTACCCCAGAGACTCTCTTTCTAAATTAAAATTTACCTGTGGCCTCCTTGCGAATCTGTCTAGGTCCAAAAGTATGTTATGAGTACAGAGACAACGCAAGCATGAATCACCTGGGATCCTTGTTAAAAATGCAGAGTCTGATGTAGTAGGTCTAGGGTGGTCCTCGGCTGTTGCTGAGATGCCAGTGCTGAGGATTCTCTGACACACTGAAGAGCAAAAGTGCGAAACAGTGGTTCTCAAAGTGCATTCTGGACCCAGCACCATGGGCATCACCTGGAAATTATTAGGAATGCAAATTATTGGGCCTCCTTTCACACCTGCCGAATCAGAAAGTTCTGGGAGTGGCACCCAGCAATGGATGTGTTTTTTTTTTAAAGATTTATTTATTGTTTTTGACAGAGAGAGAGAGATACAGTCAGAGACAGAGAGGAGGGGGAGGGCCCAGAACAGTCTCCATAGTTGCACATCATTGGTTTTTCCTCATAGTTTCATTCCACAGGTGGGCGGTCCTGCCCTGGTGAGAAATGAACTGGGGGCACTCCCCAGTTCAGCACATGGGTCCACACGGGACCGGGGCCAGGATATGACCCTGGGTCCTCCGGGCCGCAAAGCGAGCGCCCAACCCACTGAGCCATCCCGGCCTCCCCACAATGGATGTTTTTACAAGTCCTGTAGGTGATTCTGGTGCACGCTAGAGTTTGAGAGCCCCCCCCCCCAACTCCCCACTTCCCCCAGACCACAGGGGAAGTCAAATCGAATTTCATCCCTCTGCAGATTTATGGCTGTGCTCAATTTGCCTTATCTGGCTAAGCTTCAATTTCTTCAGCTGAAAAATCAGGATAAAAATATTAATAACTTCCTAGTGAATCTATTATGAGGAGCATGTGTAAGATATAAAGCTCTTGGCACATAGAGTTAGTTCTCATTACCATTCAACTGAATTGATTGCCAAAGGGCAATTCAGTTTGTTTGTTTGTTTTTAAAGATTTATTTTTTATTGTTTTTGACAGAGAGAGATACAAAGACAGAGAGTGAAGGGAGGGCCCAGAGCAGTCTCCGTAGTTGTACATTATTGGTTTTTCCACATAGTTTCATTCCACAGGTGGGTGCGGGGCTGCACAGGGCAGGAACTGGGCCAGGGTCTCACCCTGGTGAGAACTGAACTGGAGGCACTCCCCAGTTCAGCATATGGGTCTGTACGTGCCGGGGCCGGGATTCGATCCTTGGTCCCCAGGGCTGCAATTGCAAGTGAGCGCTTAACCCACTGAGCCATCCAGGCTTCCCCACAATTCAGTTTTATTGCATGTTTATTGCAGCGTTGTTCACAAAAGCCAAGACATGGAAACAACTCAAGTGTCCACTGATGGATAAATGGATAAAGATGTGAGATACACACACACACAGCACAATGGAATATTAGTCAACCGTAAAAAGAAGGAATTTCTGTTACTTGTGACAACATGGGTGGACGTTGAGGGCATTATGTTAAGTGAAATAAACCAGACAGAGGAAGGTAAATATTGTATGATCTCACTTATATGTGGAACCTAAAAAAGCAGAACTTATACAGAGTAGAATGTTAGTTGCCAGGTTCTGAGGAGTAGGGGGTATGGGAAGATGTTGGTCAAAGGGCTCCAAGTTCCAGTTAGAAGGTGAATAAATTCTGGGGTCTTAATGTACAGCAGGGTGACTGTAGTTAGCAATACTGTGTTATGTACTTGAAAGTTGCTAAGAGAATAAATTTGAAATGGTCTCATTGTAAAGTGATGGATGTATCAAGTAACTTTATTGTGCTAATTATTTCACAATATACACATGTATCAAATGACATGTACACATTAAACATGTGCAATGTTATATGTCAGTTATATTTCAATAAAGCTAGAAAAAAGATAAATGCCAAGAGACTTTAGGTGATTATAAGTAAATGTATTTATAAATCAATTAAGCCATTAGCTATAAGTGGATTATCTTTAGACAGTAGATTTTAAGCCAATTGGCCTAGAATTACTTTGAAGGTATTGCATTTCATACTTAATCACTTAAATAGTTGTTAGATTAAGAGATTGAATCATTGACAATTTAATTATGTAAACTGATTAAAAGTCACCACCCACCAGTGCTTTTAGAATCTCTTGGTTATACGATTGTAACATCATAGGGCTGGGGTTAATAAGTGAGGCTCAGGGAAGCTAGTGGGGTTCTAAAGAGCACATGCCCAGCCTTCTGCTTTCCAGCTCAGATTAGAGGATAACACTGTGGCAGCCTAACAAAACAAGTCTCAGGCCAGATTGCTCTGTCGGATTCCAGTATTTGACCTTTGCCTTTTGTGAGTTGGCTGTATTCATGCTAATTATAACAAGTTTACTGTAAGTTGATGCCTACTCTGTCTTTGTGGATTTATCCTTTAAAATGGCAATTTATAAAATTTAAGCAGTTACTTATTTTATTTATTTTTTCCATGCCCAAGCTGTACCATTAGCTAAGTATTTTGAATATCACTCTTGGACACTACTGTTAATTCAGTTAATCAGAACAATTTGTCTGATGACGAGTTGAATGCACCCTTATTACCTCTAATTCCTGAATTCTCCTCCCCACAAATCAACAGCATTTCTCGTACCCTGGTGAAGGATTTGGGAATATTCTTGAATTCCAACTGGAAAAAATTCCCAACTATGGGCAGTGGAAACGGCTGGGGTGGGGGTGGGGGGGTGGAGGGGCCCGGTTGGGGGTAGTTTCTAGCTGCTGTAGATCTGCTTCCAGATGGAGATGAGCAGCAGGCTCGGGCAGCCATGGAGCCTTTGGAGGGGGTCTCTGTAAGCAGTTACTTATTTAAAATAAGAAACCTATTTGGGGATGGCTGGATTAGACAGCAGCAGCTGGGCAGAAGCAACCCTTGGTATAAAGGCCAAGCATTTTTCTGCTTACTATCTGAAATATAAGGAAAATTACTTTTTAAAACATCTGAGTACGTATGTTATTTGTGAAATTCATTACTGCTCACTTGGAAAAAAAATTCTGCAGCAGACCCTTTTTTGGACATCTGCTCAGTTATTCATTATGTCTTTTCTTGGAGAAATGCCACTTCTGGATGACCCACAGTTTTTGGATCAAGGGGAGCCAATCAGATTATCTTTTGGATTTAGTGGTAGTTAGTTAAGCCTCTCCCTGGGGCTGACCTGAGGGTATGTAAACTCAGCAACTGTAGGGAGTCTGTGCAGAAGCAGACAGAGCCTGTCCGCATATACAGAGAGAAGAATGCAGTGGATAAACAGAGGAAAGTGGAGACAGGAGAACCTGCGGAACCAACAAGAAAAATCCTGAGGGCAAAGCTGCCTTGGGTGGCTGGTGTCTTTTCAGGTCCTGGTTTTAGTTTGTCCTAAAGGAAGCTACAATCATCTGGTTAGATTCTGGGAAAAAATCTGTACTCTTCCCCTCACCCCCACCCCTCCTTAAGTTAATTCAAGTTGGTTTATATTATTTGCTACAAATGTGTAAAATAGGGAATTAGTGGAGTTTCTTTCTGATTCTCACAGTTGAAAATTACAAAATAAACCATAATGCTGAGGCTGCCAGGGAACTTGGAATGCTCTCAGACCCTGGATGCAGATTCCCTGGAATTGGTCATAGGTCTTACATTTCCACTTTCAGGGAATTATTTAAATTCCCAGGACAATCAAATAGCTTATTTCATGGGTTATAATCATGTCATTTAGTTAAGCAGTTTAAAAAACTTTTTTATTTTTTAAAGATTGATTTTTATTGGTTTTTTTTTTGACAGAGAGAAAGAGACAGACAGTGAGAGACAGAGAGAAGGGGGAGGGCCCAGAGCAGTCTCCATAGTTGACAGCATTAGTTTTCCATATAGTTTCACTCCACAGGTGGGCACAGGGCTGCACAGGGCAGGGAGCCTCCTGCATAGCCCCCCGGCAAGAACTGAACTGGGGGCACAGCCCAGTTCAGCATTTGGGTGGGTTGGGGCCGGGATTCGATCCTTCATCCCCGGGGCTGCAAAGCGAGCGCTTAACCCGCTGAGCCATCCCAGCTTTCCTATTTTGAAGTATAACACATATGAAAAAAAATACAGCTCAGTGATTTTTACGGAATGAACCACCCCCTCAAGAAACAGAACATTGCTGTTACCAAACCAAAGTCCATGTGCTTGACGCTTCGAACGGCCAAATCTCAAAATGTCAGTTTGAAGTAAAGAAAGGTTTAATGATTGAGAAGGTGCCAACCGAGAAGATGGGAGACGTAATGGTGCCTCAACTCCTTCTTGCTTGCTGAACTAGCTAGGTTAAGGGTTTTTTTGTTTGTTTAAAAAAAAATTTTTTTTATTGTTTTTGACAGACAGAGAGAGAGATACAGAGAGAGAGCTGAACTGGGGGCACTCCCCAGTTCAGCACATGGGTCTGCACAGGCCAGGGCCAGGATTCAATCCTCAGTCCCCGGCGCTGCAAAGTGAGCACTTAACCCACTGAGCCATCCTGGCTTCCCCCAAAGGTTAAGGGTTTTTAAGGAGCTAGGGAAACAGGTATGTGGTAATACTGGTAAGTTGTAATTGGAGGACCTTGGAACTTTACCATTTATGGTAAAGGGGCATCAACACCAGATCTTCTTGGACAATGGACAATGGCTTCTGAAAGGGTTGCAGTGTTCAAGTGCCTATTATGTCTTGGTCCTTTGGTTCCCTGGCAAGGAGGGCGGCGTGGGGGGTGGGGTACTGGGAAGAATGGAGACTTTGGTTCAGGGCAGCTAGAGACCAAAGTTCTGTTCACATGCTTCGGCTGCATGACCCATGGTCCTGCTCTGCCGTCCCTGAAAAACAACTCAGGACCTTGTCAAACAGGGTAGGACCATTTGGAGCTGGCTCTGCACTTATATTGCCAGTCTTAGAGAAGTACCCCCTACCAAAATTTGGACCCACTACCAATATTACACCCTCTTACCTCTCTCCAAGATTGACCAATGGGGAAGCCGGGATGGCTCAGTGGGTTAGGCGCTCACTTTGCAGCGCCCCGGGTCCCGGCCCCGGCCCGTGCGGAACCATATGCTGAACTGGGGAGTGCCCCCAGTTCAGCTCTCTGTCTGTCTCTGTATCTCTCTCTCTGTCAAAAATAAATTAAAAAAAATATATATATATTTAGAAAAAAGATTGACCAATGTTCTAATTTTTATGGACACAATTTTTTTTTTTGCTTTTCTTTATGGTTTTACCACTTCAGCATGCATCCCTAAATACAATAGTTTAATTTTTTTTATTTTTTAAAACTTCTTTACAATTTTTAGGATCTGGTTTCTCTCACTGAATGTCATGTTTGTGAGAGCCACCTGTGTGGTATGTAACTCCAGTTTGTTCTTTTCTAATTGCCAAATCATGTTTCATTGTGTGTATATACCAAAACAACTGTACTTTGCATTATTACCATTATATCGAGTTTAAAACCAGACAAAAGTCATCTGTATTTTAGAAGTTGTGTTAATGGTCATTATTTGAGAGGATGTCTAGAATGCTGTTCTATGTTTTTAGTCTGGGGTACCTATGTGCACACTGTAAGACTTAATTGAGCCATACATTTACAACTTGTGCATCTTTCAGTATGTATCATTTACTTTTACATTATGCTAAAACAAACAAACAAACAAACAAACAAACAAACAAACAAAGCTGGCGGGCCTCCCAGCCCAGGAGAAAGGCAGCCCTGGAGCCAGGCACACGTGGCAGAGCCTCAGCCTTTCCTGGATTCTGGAATAATTCTTCCCTCTTTAGTTGGCTATCTGATGCCTTCAAGTGGATGTTTTTTATACTCTCACCAGGTTTTTTAGTCTCCTCAGTAGGACACATGGACTGAATTATCTAGTCTACCATTATCAGAAGCCAAAGTCATCACATAGTTTTTTCAGGATTCCAAATTAAATTGAAATCATGGATACAAGTAGAGTCACATCTGTTCAAAGATTTTAACTCCATTTTATTGCTGATTGTTACCCATGTTATTTCTAAGAAGAATATGTATCTTAATGATCACTGGAACATTTGTATTGTTAAAGTCAGATTTTATTTATAAATTAGTCAGTTCGTCATGTTAAATAATCAAAGGAGATATGTTTTTCTGCTGAAACATCATATATCTAAAATTTTCTATTTGAAAATTTTTCTTTGCTGGTCAATTATCTTACTTGAAGTAGTGAGACATTCTATAAATGTAACTGACCATCAACAAAAACACAACATCTGTTGGGGCTATGGCAACAACAGGAAGTTTCCTTAAATTGTGCATTGAATTTTGAGCTTTAAGAATCTCTATGAAAAATGGTTTTTCTTTTTTCCCAATGTTTTAATTTGGATATACTTACTTGAGAGAGAAAGAGCGCCAACAAGTTAATTGTCCTCTTGTTCAGACTATTTTTATCTACCTTCTTTAAAAAACTTCCTGGGGATCTTTATCCCTGAGTCCTCTTCAGCCAACTCATATGCAATGACTTCTGGTCATTTCTCTTTTCTTTCTTTCTTTCTTTTTTTTAAAAGACTTATTTTAGGAAAAGCCAGCCCAGTTCCTGCCCTGCATGGCCCTGGCTTACCTGTGTGGAATGAAACCATGTCAAAAACTGATGACATATAACTATGGAGACTGCTCTGGGCGCTCCCCCTTCTCTCTGTCTCTCTCTCTCTCCTTTTTTTAAATATATATATTTTTAAGATTTATTTTATTGTTTTTGACAGAGGGAGAGACAGAGACAGAGAGAGAGAGAGAGAGAGAGAGAGAGAGAGAATGGGGAGGGCCCAGAGCAGTCTCCATAGTTGTACATCATTAGTTATAACATGGTTTCATTCTACACAGGTGGATGTGGGGCTGAATGGCTTGGGAGCCAAACCGGGGTCCTCCTGTATGAGAGGCAAGAACCTTTGCTGTTGTGCCATCATGGCGGGTACGATTGCACCGCAGTTCAGCACATGGGCTTGCACGGGCCGGGGCTGCGATTTGATCCCCAGACTTCATGGTTGCAAGGCAAGTGCTCAACCTGTTGAGCTGTCCTGCCATCTCCCATTTCTCTTTTCTGCTCCAAAGGTTACAAGAGCTCAAACTGACCTGAGGTGGCTTCAGCTTCATTTTTTTCATCACAAAACATGTCTTTTCACCTCTTTTGCCATTATTAAGTAGGACTTCTAGTTAACAAACTTGTTCTAATATCCCAGCTAGAGCTAGAACAAGAGAAAAGAGGAGACATGACAGGGTCCCTGACAGGTAAGTAGGGAAACAGGACAAGGCTGCTGGGAGAGGGATAGCAAGTAAAAAGTCCTAAAAACCTGTTGTCATGTTTGCATGTAAGGGTTGGGGTCTTCTCAGTGATAGTCTCCTTCCTACCATGTCTAATTAAATGACACATCACATTGGTAGCCATATAATTTATCATGCAAAAAGGGACACTTTTGAGAGTGAAACAGTGGTTATATCAGTAGTTACACAAGGACAAAGGGAGTAAACTGGGACTGTCGTGACAAACCAAGTATACAGTCACCCTAGTCATATAGGTTGGGTTGGAAAGGGCTATCACTGCTGTCTTAAACCCTCCATCACAAATGCACCCAAATGTTACTATTTGATTCTCTATTTAGACTTGGTTTTAAATATTTATTTTTATTGTTTTTGACAGAGAGAGAGATACAGAGACAGAGATAGAGAGAAAGGGGAGGACCCAGAACAGTCTCCATAGTTGCACATACGGGAAGCCCCCAGTTCAGTTCTTGCCCCCCGGTTTGGCCCCTGGCTTGAGGGGACATGCCTCCCATGCAGGAGGCCCCCAACCCAGTTTCCACCCTGTGTGGCCCCCGCCCACCTGTGTGGAACGAAACCATGTTGAAAAACTGATGACGTACAACTATGGAGACTTTCTCTGTCTCTCCCTCTCAAAAACAATAAAATAAATTAAATAAAAATAAAAAAAGGAAGGATATGATAAAGGATACCAATTAATAGCCAGATGAAGAGATTCATAGGGCGAGGTCCAGAAGTGTCCTGATCTCAGGAAATTCTGTCCCTGTGGAGTTGAGCCTACCTTCCTGGTGTTTGTGTTCATAAACCCAAAAGCTCTCTGGACCCCAGACTCTTGGGATATTATGGAGACTTTCTCATTTGAGCAAGATCAATCATTAACTCCAATGCTAGCCCTTCTTCTCTCTCTGGAGAATTGCGGGGTGGGTGGGGCGGGGGTGCATGCTGAAAATTCTAAGCTTCTAAACATGGCTTGGTCTTTCTGGCGACCAGCCCCCTGCAGGAACCATCTAGGAGCCCACCCAAAGTTGCAGGTTGAGCACTTGCCTTGCAACCGGGAGCTCTGGGGATTGATTCCCAGCCCTGGCCCGTGCAAACCCATATACTGAACTGTGGCACAACTGGTAGCCACTGTGATGCCTCAGCGGTGAAGGTTCTCACCTCCTGTGCAGAAGACCCCCAGTTCAGACTCTGCCCTGCATGTCCCCACATCCACCTGTGTGGAGTGAAACTATGTCACAACTAATGATGTACAACCATGGAGACTGCTCTGGGCCCTCCCCTCACCCCCTCTCACCTTCTCTCAAACAATAAAATAACTTAAAAAAAAAAAAGAACAAAACAAAAAACAAGAAATGCTCCTAGCGCTCTTATCACTTAGGAAATTATTAGATTTTCAGGAGCTCTGTGCCAGAAACTGGGAGCAGAGACCAATATATATATTTTTCTATTATTTCACACTCCCCTCAATAGTACTACGAGCATGATATTAAAAATAACTCAGATTACGTAACATTTTAGATGATTATTCCAACTTCTCATTTACGTTGCTTTATTTTCCTGGCTACTACACTTTAATTCCACACACTAATTCAGACTAATTAATGTGTGAGGAGAGTAATTTTGAATCAGAGAAACATTAGTATTGTGCCCCCCGGTAGGTATTGCACTAAGATTGGTAGATTTCTTTTTCTTTTTCAGAAAGGGTTGAGAAAAGGATGAAGATAGGAAATATATAAAAAGGAGTCATTTTAGCCAAGCTGCAAAAGTTATTAGCAGTATGAGAAAAGACCTCATTATTGTTCTAAGTAGCCTGAAAACGTAATTTTTAAAAAAAACTTTTCAATTCTATGTCAATGCCAAGATACACATCTGGACATAGAGTAAAACCTCCAGATGGCCTCCAGATTAACCGCTGAAGGACTGAAGGGTTCAGACCACCTGACTGCCCTTAAAGCACTCATGTATTCAGACCACCTGACCTCATCGCCGGATGTGACCGGGCCTCCTGGCACCTGTCTTCGGGGTCAGCTGGCATCCATCATCTTGACTGCCTATCATCTGACTGATAACCATCCTAGACCAATCCTAGGGCTAAGAATGCAGAACTGCTCATTCTCAAGAATGTATTCTTTACGATAAGAACTTTGAACTTTCCTCTCTTCTTTGAAACAATTTTGGGTTTGTGCCTAGCTGTGTTTCCAGTTTGCAAACTCTAAGACCCTTGAGTCTTAGATAAATCTCTATCATTTATTTCTAGCAAAACCTCCAGGACTCTTTTTAAGTTTGTTCGACAGGGCATAGTTTTATCATTTTCAAGTATAGTAGAGTGACCTAGTGTAGTATTAATTAATACAAGCCCTTGAGGGTCATTCTGTAAGAAGAATGTTCTCATCAAAGTACTGACTATTTGCAGAGTGTCAATAAAAAGAGATGCTTGGAAACTGTCAGTTCACTGAATGTAATTATTCCTTTAAAATCTCTACTACAGTGAGAATGTATCATCAATTTCTGATTACCAGCCACGATAGGAAGGAGGTGAAGCAGGTTATATATACTTTAAGATAGTGATTAAAACAAAACATAATGTGAAGTCTATTTTTAAATGTAAACCTGTTTAGTGAATATTACATGTATTTATACATTCATTGTTCTATATACATTATTCAAAAGTATAAAACATCTTCAAAAACACAAGTACAATAGTTTAAACACCAAGATATAAAAAACTATAAATTTCTTGACCAAAAATATTCATACTTCTTATGGTTAAAATAGTGTACTTGTTTTTAACTAAACTCTGTATTTTTAAGAGTAAAGTGAAGGTGTCACTTTTTTCTCTAAGAGTCCAGTAGACACATCTGGGGTCCTTGACTTGGCAGGGGGCCAGGGTAGGGTGACAGGATATATGGATGGGCTTGAAAGAGTTCATAAATTCCAGATAATTATATGCAGAACAAAATGTGCACACATATATACTTTTTTTTGGGGGGGGGGGTCCATAGTTTTCATCAGATCCTTATAGCAATAAATACAGGAAAACAAGGACTTGTATACATCATGGGTGGAAGGAGGGTATCCATAGACATTGAAGGAGCAGGAGGGTCAAATCAGAAGCACCTGCTATGAATGAGACAGGAGGCCTAGTGGCAGAACTGTGATTGCCGATTCTAATGTCACTGTATCATGCTCACAATTGTGCCCCATAAACCTGGTCATTCCTATGTCTCACATCTCTGTATTGCTAAAGAGTATTTGAGGGAATGCAGGATGGTTCAGTGGGTTGAATGCTTGCTTTGCAACTGGGTCTGAGGATTGAATACTGGTCCTGGCTCATGTGGACCATATGCTGAACTGAGGTGTGCCCCCAGTTCAGTTCTTTCCAGGGCCCATGCAGGAGGACTCTGGCCCAGTTCCTGCCCTGCGTGGCCCCACACGCACCTGTGGAATGAAACTATATTGAAAACTAATGACATGCAACTATGGAGACTGCTCTGGGCCCTCCCTCTTCTCTCTGTCTCTCTCTGTCTTTCTGTCTCTCTCCATCAATAAAACATAAAAACAAATCTTAAAAAAAAAAAAAAAAAATTTATTTTTATTTTTTTATTGATGGAGAGAGATAGAAAGAGAGAGACAGAGAGAAGGGGGAGGGCCCAGAGCAGTCTCCATAGTTGACAGCATTAGTTTTCCATATATTTTCACTCCACAGGTGGGCACGGGGCTGTGCAGGGCAGGAACTGGGCCAAGAGCCTCCCACATAGGCCTTGGCAAGAACTGAACTAGGGGCACACCCCAGTTCAGCATATGGGTCTGCCTGGGCTGGAGCTGAGATTCGATCCTCAGTCTCCGGGGCTGCAAAGTGAGCGCTTAACCCGCTGAGCCATCCCAGCTTCCCAAAAATAAATCTTTAAAAAGTATTTGAGATGGGTAATAGTTGGGTAACTATGCTTAAGGTCAGAATTTAATGTAATAATCTCTTTTTAGAGTGAATTAGGAGGATGTCAGTGTGATGAAACCTGCATGTTTGTTTTATATTAAGCTTTTAGAATTTTATAGCAGGAAGAAATAGAAGACCTTTAATTCAACCACTCATGTTTCAAGTGGAAAAAAGAAAAAAACAGGACTAAAAAGGTGAAGTAATTTCCTCCAGATTCCTCAGTGTTCTGGTGCTCAGTCCACAACAATTCTTCTATGCACTATTATTTCTTTTGATACGTGGTAGATCAACTCTTTAAAAACAAGTAATTTTGATGTAAAGTCATCTGTTTCTGGTAAAAACTCAGGTAGCTCAGTCATTTCTGAAGAATGTCTGCGTGAACTTGATTACTTAAAATGTTCCAGTCTAACAAACATCCCCTCCCATCACTTGGAAGTGTTCAGATGCTAGAAAAGATGTTCCAGAAGGCCAGCTGTGACTAAGAACTGAATAGAAGCTGCTTCCTCTGAAAAATGAGATCATATCAAGCTGGGCTAATCTAAGAGCTAGCTAAGGCATTGAACCTTCCTAAATGTCAAAATTGTTAAGGTATTTTTAAAATGTTGAGACTTTTATTGATTTAACAGCTGAGATAAGATGAAAGCAGTGGAAAAACTTGAAGACATTTGTAATTTAGATACATTTTTATGTACTTGGAAGGTTTTCGTTCAATATTGAATTGCCTGAGCTGAATTATGTACTCCTGCCCCCCAATTCATATGTTGAAATCCTAACCTCCAGTTTCTCAGAATGACTATATTTAGAGATAAGATCTTTAAAGAGGAACTAAGTAAAAATGAGGTCATGAGGATGGGTCATAATCCAATATGACTGGTGTCCTTATAAGAGGAGGAAATTAGGACACAGCCCACAGGGAGGGAAGACCACATGAAGACACAGGGAGAAAACCGCCTTCTACATGCTAAGGAGCCAGGCCTCAGAAGAAACCAATCCTGCTGACACCTTGATCTTGGACTTCCAACCTCCAGACTGTGAGAAAATAAATTTCTGTTGTTGAAGCCACCCTGTCTGCAGAACTTTGTTTTGGTGGCCTGAACTCACTAATACAATATGCAGATGTCACAATACAATCCTCCCCTGGGTGCAGGAGGATATGCTGTGCAGGATGTGAGGATTTGAGAGACATCGATTCAGGATGGGCAAGAAAGCAGTCGCTATCCTTGGACTGTAAGTGAGAAGGAGGTGAGTTTAGGGAAATATTAGGAAAGCAAATTAAGTGAAGGCTGAAGAGCAGTGTAAGCAGTAGGAGGAAAACCAAGAAAATGTATGCCTAAGCCAAAGAAAGCAGGTGTTTAACAGGAGAGAAGGGTCAATAATATTATCACATGCTGCTGAAAAGTCGAGTAAGAACAGGATTGCTTGGATTTAGCAAGAAGGGAAGTAGGTGCTTTGGCAAGAACTGTGGCAATGTAGTCAGAGGGGCAAAGGGAGTTTGGAGAAACAAGATAGGTGACAGCTAGAGGAGAACACATATATATTTGGTATAGTTAGTTGATTATTATAATTAATAATTAATTGAAAGAGACCTGAGCTTGATTATGTACCAATGGGGACAGTGCCAGCAGAGGAGATGTTGACAAACAGGAGGGAAGAGATAATGACTTAAACAGCACTATGCGGACCTTCTTGCTCTTTGTCTTGCGTCCCCACCTCTCACACTGTGGACAGTCTACTTCCTGCCACCAGATAAGTCTTCTAAACTGCAAACCAGTTCCTGACCCTCTTCAGCTTAAAATTTTCTTGGTCCTGCCTCACTTCCTACAGCAGGTTCTTATACTCCTAGACCTTTGCACATAAGTTCTCTTTGCTGAAAATATGCCAATTCCTCTTTAGTCGGCTAACTTGCAGATGTCTTTTAAGATTCAGCTCACACATCTTCTTCCTGACCCTCCTGGTCTCAGCTAGGTGTCTCTCCTGTGCATTTCCTCAGCCTCTCTGCTCCCAACTCTCATAGCTCACATTGTACGCAATTATAAATATCTCTACATATTTCTTCACTAAAAACTGTGGTTTCTTTGAGATCAGGGATAAAAGCTCACATTTATATATCCTGGATCTAGCCTAGCGCCTGATATATGTAGGCACCCAAGAAATATTTGTTTTATGAATGAAGAAGGCATAGTACTTCTTAATACTCATGCCAACAATATACAATGGCAGACTGTAATGTCTAGTGTAGACAGTGTTTTGGGGAATTCTTCTTAGAAGATATGGGAAAGTATTTGCAGAAGTAATATTTGGGCTGGCTCTTAAAGGATAAACTAGACAGGTAGAGAAGGTCTTTTTAAGCAGAGTGAACAGGGTATTTGTATGCTGTGGGTATCTCCATGTCCTGGGTTATTTAGGTCAATCTACCCACTGAGGGCAAGCAACTAAAAAATGATGGACGAAGTCCAATAAAACATCTTGAAAAGTAGTAAAGATGATAATAAAGAATTACCAGGCCATAATTTGGGAGATGAAAGGACTCAGATAGGGTAAATAAACTGTGCTTTAAATTTGAGATATAATTGGCATACCACATTATATTAATTTCAGATATGGAATATAACGATCCAATGTATATTGTGAAGTGATTACCACAGTAAGTCTCGGCTAACATCCATCACCACACATAGTTACAATTTTTTTTTTCCTTGTGATGAGAACTTTTAAGATTTGCTATCTTCGCAGCTTTCAAATACTCAATAAAATTTAATTAACTATAGTCAACATGCTATACATTACATTCCAGATTTCATTTATTTTAGAATTAGAAGTTTATACCCTTGGCTACCTTTATCCATTCCACCTACTCCAACCCCCCACCTCTAGCAACCACTGATTTGTTCTCTGTATTTATGGGTTCATTTTTTTTCTTTTTTTTAAGATTCCACATGTAAGTGAGATCATATAGTATTCAATTTTCTCTGTGTGACTTATTTCACTTAGCATAATTCTCTCAAGGTCTATCAATGTCATCACAAATGGTAGAATTTCCTTCTGTTTATGGGTAAATAATATTCTATTCTATATATATTCACAACTTCTTTATTCATTCACCTGCTGATGTATACTTAGGTTGTTTCCATGGTTTTGCTATTGTAACTAATGCTGCAATAAACATTGGGGTACAGATACCTTTTCAAGTTAGTGTTTTCAGTCCCTTGAACACCCAGGAGTGAATTTGCTGGATTATATGGTAGTTGTAGTTCTAATTTTTTTTGAGGACCCTCCATATTGTTTTCTATTGTGGCTACACCAATTTACAATCCTACCAACAGTGCATGAGGGCTACCTTTTCTCCAAATTCTTGCCAACACTTATCTCTTGTCTTTTTGGTATTAGCCATTTTAACAGGTTTGAGGTAGCATCTTATTGTGGTTTTGATTTGCATCTCCCTGATGATTAATGATGTTGAGCACCTTTTCATGTACCTTTTGGGCATTTGCATGTCTTCTTTGGAAATTGTCTATTCAGGTCCAGGTTCTTGACCATTTATTAATCATATTACTTGTTTGTTTGTTTTTTTTGTATTTTTATTGTTTTTGACAGAGAGAGAGATACAGAGACAGAGACAGAGAGAAGCGGGAGGGCCCAGAACAGTCTCCATAGTTGCACATCATTCGTTTTTCCACATAGTTTCATTTCATAGGTGGGCGCGGGGCTGCACAGGGCAGGAACTGGGCCGGGGTCTCACCCCAGTGAGAACTGAACTGGGAGAACTCCCCAGTTCAGCATATGGGTCCACACGAGCCAGGGCCAGGATTCGATCCTCGGTCCCCGGGGCTGCAAAGTGAGCGCTTAACCCACTGAGCCATCCCGGCTTCCCCATATTACTTGTTTTTTTGCTATTAAGTTTTATGAGTTCTTTATACCTTCAGTATTAACCCCTTATTAGATTTATAATTTGCAAATATTTTCTCCCTTTTCATTTTGTTAATGGTTTGCTTTGCAGTGCAGAAGCGTTTTAGTCCTACTGGTTTATTTGTGCTGTTGTTGCCTTTGTTTTTTTTTTTTTTTTTTTTTTTTTTTTTTTTTTTTTTTTT
>PVKE010006304.1:0-54944 GCA_004027555.1 Craseonycteris thonglongyai
AATGTTTGCTGTTCTGTATTGTGAGGTGGGGTTAAAGAGTTCTTTGCATAGCCATAAGTTCTTGATTAGAGATCAGGGCAAGATGAATAATTTATTCTAAAGTTTTAGTGTTTGCACTCTTAGCAGATTCTAAAACATGGATTAAGATTACTCACAACATGGTCTTTGAATTAGATCTACCCAAGGATTATCAACTCCTTAGTTTTCCTAATTTTCACTGCCATATGCAGAAAAAGGAGCAGTTTTTGGGTAGTACTTCGGGGTTCAAGGTACAAGTCTTAAATTTAATATGGGGTCGTAGGGCTTAAATGAGTCAAAAAGCTTACCTTATTGGTTGCTTTGAACTATGAGCTATGTACACTTTTGGAAGACTTAAGCTGGTCCTGGGGCTCTAACCATTCTGTAGTTTAAGAAAGTAATTTCTTCTGGAGCCATACTTTATGCCTTTTGTGAACACTAAAACAATGAGAAAATGGGGATATCACCTAAAATTGAATTTAATGTATCCATTTAGAAGTATTTTGTGAAAGCATTTATTGTGTGAATTGCTGTGTTTTTCTTAATGTTTCTGTCTTGGTTTTTCTGCCTGTTGCACCCCCACCTCATATGTTATCCTTGAAAGTGATACGGTGCTTTCCACAGTTTCTGGATGCTTTGTCAAATATTGTGTATGTTTGCAGTTGAAAACTTGATGCGGGCACTGCTTGATAAAGGGAAGCCACAGGACCAAGGTGAAGATTGAACGTCTAAAATTTTTTTTTTCTCTGACTGTTTTTTTCACACTATCTTAATCAGGTAGCTGCTAAAAGGAAAAGGGAACACAGAATTGAGAATGTTACTGAGATTTTTCCTCTGCCTAGAGCCATCTGGATCACTCTCTTCTGTTTTGACCAAGTTTTGCCCACTCAGAGAAAGTATATTACCAATCTTGGATGAGGCGGGAAGAGAGATAATGAAGTAGGCAAAGTAGAAAAGGACCAATGAGAGAGGTTTATGTATTACTATATTCCAAAATGATATATAGCAGTGACAGCATATCAAACTTCCTATGAAATAAGTCTGGGGATGTTGCTTTGGTGAGAAATTTCCCAGTTAGTCATAGAGTATATAGACATATATACAGAGTATATAAAAGCCGTTTTGTTATTTTGAGCATTTGAAGTCACTTATATCTACCTATTCTATTTGATAGGTATATATCTGTTTTGTCTTCTCATGCTGTAATCTTTTTAAAAAACAAATGTTCTTGAATTTATATGTTTAATAAAGTTAACCTTTTATATTTTTTATGTCAGGCTGCTCATTTGACAAAGACCTTTTAAATAGATGTATTGACCAGTAGACAAAGTTTCCTTCTGAGATTGATGAGTGCTCTTTCTTCAGCAAATAGTATATTAGATTTTTTTTTTTTTAAATCCCTGGCTCAAGTAATATATGAAAGATAGAAATAGATTTCTTTTATAGAAAAGTTGCTCATTGACTTCATTTATATAATTGTCACAAATAGTAAAGCAATAAACCATCTCAGTAACTAAAATGAACTCATAGCTTAAAAATTATTCTTAGTGTGAATCAAAGTTAACATACTCTCAGAAAATTAATAGGAAGAAAATTTTAACTGCCAAAAGTGCAAACAAGGAAGGAGACATTCTCTAAGAAAGTTTAATATTCAGGGGTGTTTTTTTCAACTGTCCATTAATATTATTTTTAGAATAGAACTTGGTAAACATGCAAGGGAAGGTCAAAGAAAAACTAGTTCAAGAGATATCCAGTGTTACAAATTAGTTATCAGGTAATTAAAGTCCCGCTAGAGAGTGTTGCCTCAATTTTGGGTGCTATGTAGGTAAAAATTAACAAGGAGCTTCTTTCTATACATGTATTTAGGTTTTTCAGCCTTCTGAACTCAATTTTATAATGGCAGATGTCTCCATAAAAGGTTTTAATTACATTAATAAAATAGTCATTTGGGGGGAAAGAGTAAGAAGGTGACTAACTAGTTAATACCATTTTCTGTTATGGAACCAGAATATTCAGTTATTTTCCATTGTCATCTTTTTAAAATTCTTATTGCTTGGACTCTTGAGATAAAACCATTAAGGGTTTTCATTTAATAAGTCTTAGACATTTAGAACTATTAATATAACAAGCTACAAGTATTGGTTTTAGAAGCAGGCTGCAGCTGTAACATTTTTAATGAAATGTGTCCTTATAAGGAGATAATTATGGTTGTCTTAATGGCCTGAATAAATGTGGCTCAAGAATGGTTAGTCCAAAGAATTAAATTTAGTTTATTTCAAAATCTGAACAAAAGTCATCAAGTGATGTTAAATCTCTTACCGTATTTTCCGGCGTATAAGACGACCCCCTAATTTTACAGTTAAAACATAGGTTTAGGCCTATATTTGCTGTATAAGACTACCCCCCACTTCTGAGGCTGTAGTCTTATACAGCGAATATAGGCCTAAACCTATGTTTTAACTGTAAAATTAGGGGGTCGACTTATATGCCTGGTCGTCTTATACGCCGGAAAATACGGTATGTTCCTGGCATCTGCATTTTGGGAACAAAATGATGTTACAGATTTCAGAATATTGATTACATAAAATCTTGAAACCCACAAAACTCGTAGGCATGAGTCTTAGTACTGTCTGCTGTTTATGCAATTTCAGCCCTTCACGTCATCGAAAAGTTACTTATCTTAAGACACTGTGGCCAAATTTGGCTGGTAATGCTATCTACCAGTTTCTGCAGATGTATTGTTTCTGCCTACATGAATGTGTGCTGACTGGTCTTTAAGAAACACTACCTAACACCAAGCAGAAGAAATGTCAGTTCTTGTTCAGACTTTTTCCTGTGTTCTTAGAACTCACGTTGCTGCATCCTAAGTTTGTCAAGTTTTGTGTTTGAACTGTCTTCCTTTCTTGAAAGGTGGGTATCATCACGCATGTACTAGAAAAGTAATCAGAAGTAGTTAATGCTAAGTCAAATTACAGCAAGATTTTCAACAGAGTAACCATAGAGGTCAGTGCTAAGGCAGATATTTAGTAAACTGACATTTGAGATAACTAAAATGAAAAAAAAGAAAGCAACTGCGGATTGGGTGAGAAAATTGTAAAAATGAAGTCCAGAAAAATTATTGCAAAATAGTTTAAGCTTAATTTGACCTGCTAATCTTTTTTTCTCAAAGAAGAAATTGAGCTAAAATCATTGTCCTTGACCTCTGTTTTGAGTGCTTTAAAATTTTTAAATAATATATGGAAAATAATTTTAAAAGATAAACAAAAACTTTATTTGGACAGTATATTGCATAGCTTTTATAAGGCAAAAAAGATGACTAGAAAACATGTCAGTGGTTTAAAAATTCGATCTTAAGCATACACCACGCATAAAATGTCCTTTAAACTTAACACTGTGCTGTCCTAGCTCTTCAGCGGATTCCACCTCGGACCCTACTGAAGCAATTCTTCGAGGAGAGTGACAGATGTAGCACAAAAAAATTTAGTGCTATCTAATGAAGGCAAATAGAGAGAAAAAAAAATAGCTTATAGATTCTTCTCCAATTCTAGAATTAGAGAAGGCCAGTATCACTTTAATAAGGAACCAGAGATGAATCAAGGGATGGGCTTCTGATGTCCTGAAATCAATACTGGCAGCTGAGGGGTGAATAGCACAAATCATAGAATAAAAGCCGTGTGATCATTTCTTTTCTAATCAGATTTTTTTTTTTTTTGCATATGTTTCTTATCTCCATTCTGTTGGTCTATTTTTATATGTGCATATTATGCACTCACCCTTTGTGTAACTTTCTTCTTTAACTTCTCTGAAGACTAGCATATGATCTAGAAATGACTCCAACTAGGACAAGACCAAGACAATAAATCAGAAACAGATGCATGGCTCTGTAGCCTCATGTTTTAGCTCTGACCATGAGCAAAAGGAGCAGGGGGCTGAGGAATCCAGCCACCTCCAAATTTCTCCAGACACTCATTTTAATGCTTTTTAGCCAGTAGACGTTTATTTCTACTGTCACGTTGCTGATTTTCCTTCACTCAGTGCTGATTAGAAACAAGCAGTTCCATCGTAGTATGCATATGAGTAATCTTTAGACAAGAATTAGCAATGCTTCTTTACACTTTCCCCTAGGGTTCGTGATATGGATGCCGGGTATTCTGTGAGTGTTCCATCATTTTAAAACTCCGTATGCAAATGTCTATACCAAACATGTACTCCTCATAAAAAAAACTTGTTATCACTTTTATGTGTGAAAATAGACACCAGCATCTTGCATCTCTGTTGTGTATTATAAGGAAGTATATTTCACATTTGTCCCTTTACCGTGTGACTAGACTAGTGCCTGGAATTTCTTGAGTGGGTGTTCAATGAATATTTGTTGAATGAATGCATTTAAGTTACATTTAATTTGCTTTCTTGGCAAGAAATTAAGCCAAAAATCTCTTAATAAGGGTGCCTATTTTCCTAAGTTTGGTACAATTCATTTGATAGGGAGTGACACCAAATGGTAAGAAAAATAAAATGACTCATACCTCCTTACATAATCTCCTTCCAGTAGGCTGCCTCCCTGCACCCTCCAATAAATAATGTCAGTTAAATGAAGGCCAGATTTTGATACCAGGCTTTAGATTCAGAATGTCGCTAAAGGGAACTTTGGACTTTTTGTTGCCATTACCTACAATGCCTTTCCCTCCTATCTGTGTTCTCCCAATGTATTCATTCCCTTTAGGCTATCAAGAAGCCCACCCCTACAAAATCTGCCCTGACTACTCCAGTCCAAATGACCATATTCTTGATTTCCTGTGTCCAGATTAGAAATTTCTGGAAGTTAGAGACAACTTTATGTTTCTCCCTCATTTCTTACCACCATATTAAAGACTCAAGTATTCAGTCAAAACTTTGAGGTTCACTAGGAATCTGACACCAGAGGGTATTTCCAAACCTCGCCAGCCTAAGGACAGCGCCCTTTATTTTTACACATGTATAGGTTATGCTGTTTGCCCGTGGGAGTCGGCTTTAAGATTTCCCAGCACCCACTCCCACCCTAGTCATATCAGTTCTAATTTCTCTCCATTCCAATTTGCTGATGCTCCTTTCCCATTGCTTATGCCACAGTGCAGACAGAGAACAGCTGGTGGACGTTTTGTAATAAACTTCCACAATCCTTGTATAAGAAGCAAGCGAGCCAAATTTTCATAGTCATTGTTTTAAGCTCCTATGTGCCAAGCATCATAACAATAAAAAAACAAAAAACGATTTTAAGGACTTGGAAGTATGTGTAAAGTATAGGAAAGCATTATATACACATTTGATTATGCTTTGCTAATACCATTCATCTTTCCACTTGCAGGACCCTATTCACCTTGGGTTTTTCTGAGACAGCTTCCAATCCAAAAATGTCAGTCTTTGTTGATGTGTTCTGAGAATTCCAATCCTTCTGTATCCAAATTGCATTTTGAAGGATGTCTGACCTAGAAGCAGTGTGAAATTGTTAGAAATGTGTTCCAGTTTTTTAGCTTTAGAAATGTCTCCACTATAATGTGGCATTTTGAGGCTCTTTGCGCTCTGGGAACCAGCTGATAATGTATATTATTGAGTAAAATGCAGAGCTTTCCAATGTCTTTTGAGCACCAAATGGGCCATAGTTATTTTCATTGAGGTTGTCACACATAAAATTACGGTTATAACAACCAGGGGACTAATGCCCCTTAACCTTTGCTGATTAAAAATAAACCCTGACTACAGGCAGCATAACATAAAGGAGTCAACTGTAAGAAGCTGGCTCTTCCCTGTATTGTGGGCCTTAGTTTTCTCAGCTGTAAAATGGGATTTGTATGCCTACCCCATTGTTTGGAGGAATAAGTGAAAGCCTACTCCATTAGTTTATTTCTTTTTTAAGACATTTTATTGTTTTTAGCAGAGACACAGAGAGGGGAGGGCCCAGAGCAGTCTCCATAGTTGTACATCATTAGTTTTTGACATGGTTTCATTCCACACAGGTGGGCAGGGACCTCAGTTCAGCATGTGGGTTCACACGGGCTGGGGCCGGGATTCAATCCTTGGTCCCCGGGGCTGCAAAGTGAGCCATCCCAGCTTCCCTCCCTTAATTTAAATGTTGACACAATACATAATTATTTTTCTCCCCTCCTTCCTTTCTTCCCCTAGATTTCCGTCATCTCCCCCTCTACAGGGGGTGCATGGCTTGAGAACATTTTTATATATTTGTTCCATCATTTTTTTTCTAAAGTACATAAGGACTTTTAAACCATTGAATGGAGAATTGCCATAATCTGGGACACTGATTCTGACCCTAGCGATGCTGATCTATGCATTGTGTTGTTCTGTCTGTCCACCAGGTGGCAGGAGTTCCTTTGGCATGTTCTGTCAGCTGTCCAGACACGTTTGGACAGGTGTATCAGCAAGGCTACTGGAACAGAATTGGTACCCAATAGGACTGTCCCTTACGCAATTAAAACAGCTTTACCAGGCAAAGGAGTGGGGCTACTGATCATCTACCATTAACCCATCTTTCCCAGCCATAAACTCCTCACATGTTCTACTTTTCCTCTGAGTGTTTGCATATCCTGCTTCTTTGGCCTGGAATACGTCACCAAACCCCAGGCTCTATCACCTGGATTACTACTTTTCAATCTTCAGGTCTCAGTTCAAACACCACTGCCTTTAGGGAGACTCCCGTGACCTCTCATTTTGAACTCAGTGCATCACAGCCTTCCTCCCCAATCCTCAGATCCCACTCATCATTCAGCACCCTGCTCAAACGTTGCCTCCTCAAACCAGCCTCCAAGTTTACTTATTTATCATCTCTTCCTTTAGAATCTAGAACAAGTAGACACTCAAATCCCCATAGGAAGGAATTGACTGCTCCTGTACCCACCAGTCATCCTTGTGCAGCATAGCATGCATCATCACTCTCTTAGCTGTATCACCTACTAGATTGTAAACTTCATGACGAGAATCATGTCTTATTTTATGCACCATTGTATCTACAGTATCTGGCACATAATCAGGCCTCAGTAAATATTTGGAAGTATCTATTGAACACATAACAATAATTACATATGCACATAGTATGAATACAATGAGGCAATGAGGGGTGGGCTGGGGGGCTCCCTCATGGGAAGCACACCCCAGTTCAGTATATGGGTCCGCACGGGCCAGGGCCAGAATTCAATCTTCGGTCCCCGGGACTGCAAAGTGAGAGTGCTTAACCCACTGAGCCATCCCAGCTTCCCCTCCCCCCCCCCATTTTTGTTAAGATTTATTTTATTGTTTGAGAGGAGGTGAGAGAGAGCAAATAGGAGAGGGCCCAGAGCAGTCTCCATAGTTGTACTTTATTAGTTGTGACATAGTTTCATCCCACACAGGTGGGTGTGGGGCTTTTCGGGGCAGCCTCCTGCATGGGAGGTGAGAACCTTCACTGCCAAACTATCCCAGCGGTTAACAGTTGCATCACAGTTCAGCATAAGGGTTTGCACAGACCAGAACCAGAAATCAAACCCCAGGTCTTCCAATTGCAAGGCAAGCAGTCAATCTCTGTGCTATCCCGGCATCCCCGAAATGGTAATTTTTTAAATATTTTGTAATTATTAACATTTTTAACGTGTAATTTATAATATATGTTATGTATTATATTGTTAAGCCACAGGAAATTGTTAGTGTTCAACTACTTTTTGACCTAGAAAAACAACTATTTTATATAGTTCAGCCTAATACAACCTCACCTGGAAATAAATGTCAGAAGTCTAAATCTGAGGCCCAGTCCTTCCTTTCTATGACTATGAGGACTGACCTAAGTGCACCCTGCCCCCCTCAACTCCCCCAGTACTATGTTCTTGAGGTTGTGTGTGGGCATGAACGCTCAACCTCCCAACAAAAGCATTCTAAGCTCTTGGACTGGGGTAAAGGCTGAACACCTGACTTAAAGAAAGCTACATTCTAGAGATGAAGCCTGTGTATGTATGAAGGGTGAGGAGATATCTGCTACATCTTTGTTAAGTCTCCAAGTACAAATGCTGGAGGCTTCTCTGTCCCTAAGTAAGTTCCCAAGTCAAAGAAGTTGCAGTAGTGTCTGACGCACAGTGGAGCTACAGAAATATTAATTGACTGGCTCGTTTTCTCCCTCAACTGATCACCTCCCCGCTCCCTACTGCTAATGGTGAGACTGATTCTGTTTTGCATATCCTCTCCCACTTCAGTAGTGAAAACCGTGCTAAATAACTGGCCTTTTCTTTCCCTCTCCATGTCCCCAAATATACGCACCTGACTCTCCTCCCTGCTTCCCTCCCTTCCTCTGCATCCCCTTTGTCCTTGCCTCCTCCTGTAACCACCCAAGAACAACAGGCTGAGAGGACTGGTAGCGTGTGAAGGAGCCATTGCATTTCCCACCTCCACGTCAGAGCCTTAGCTGACCCTCCCTGAGCGGGAGAGGTCACGAAATACACCTGGTGCTCTCCATACGGTGAGGTGGTTTTGATAATTCCAATAGGACCAAGATGTTTAAATGCTTCCCACTGTTTCACCACCACCACGTGAGATGGAGCCAAATATGTTGCGACACCGTGGCCTTGGGCCTACAGCCCTTGAGTGAGGAAAGGTTGCAGCAAATTCTCCTTGTACAGCAATGTTGTTGCAAAGGACTCTGCCCTTAACCCTCTGTAAGAATTCCAGAGGGCTTCCTCCCCGTCTGAGCTCACAGATTTTCCCAAGTGCCTCCTGAAGGAACAAACATCTGAAATCTCCCCAGGAGTGCAGGCAGGGCTCTGGCAATTGGCTTGTTTCCTCCCCGCTGCCATGTGTCTGTAGTTCATCTAAGTGGGGGCTTGGCTGTGGCACATGAGCCCCCTGAACCTGATGCTTCCCTAAATGCACGTTTAACGGGTGACAGATGTTTGGCTTGGCAGCTGTGCTGCAGTAGGTGGAAATAAGAACATTGTGTCTCTTTCCACGTGGAGTCGTGTATAGTTTCTCCAGCATATGATGAAGTGACAGTAAGAAGGAAAATGTGGACTTCAGTATTTTGGTTTCCCTCTGGATAGAAACTTCAGGGAATCTCTCCGTATTGTAAAACCTCCTAGCGCTCTGTACCTGGTGGAGCGTCACTTTATCCTGCCTTGCATCATCATGGTTTATCTGCTTAGCTGAATCCTGAGCCAGGCCTTCCTGATTTTCACATTCCAGCCTCATTGCCTTCCCACCCAGGGTCTAGATTAGTACTTTGCACTGAGTAAGTGTTCAATGATTATTCGTTGAAATGTTAAAGCTGCTTTGGGGCTGTTTTCATCCCACCCTTCCATTACCCAATTTTATTTGGGGGACTTAGTATTTAAAATATTAGAAAGAGGGCTCCAGGGGACTTATGCAGGGATGTGTGCCCACACCTCAACAGTTTTCTTTTCCTCTGGGAAACTAACACACAGGAGGGGTCCCCCAGTGATCACATCGGTGTCCTGTTACCCTGCCCCTCCTGAACACAACTTGTCGCTGCTGATTGATCCAGGACATACACCTGACCAGACAGGGTCCCTCAGATTTTCTCTTCTGGTTATTTGAAACTTTCAGGGAGTGGGCTTGAGCTGAGTTCTATTAAAAACTGGGATCTTGAGGGAAGATTCAAAGATGTACCTATTGGTGGCCCTTGTTCCCACTTCACCTGGAGTCTGGTCCTTCCGCACCTTCAGTTAGGTGAGCTGCCCCAGCACCCTTCCAGGAAATGCTTTTCGTGCTCAGCTTGACTAGGGTCAGTTTCTGATGCACATACTCCAAGGACCTGAGCCAATACAAGGATTAAAAAGGGCCCAAGAAAGCGTACTGGGCTGAAAGCTGACGCTGCTTTCTACTTGCTGCATGATTAATATAAGTCACAAGCCTCTCTGCACCTCACACACATCTTTAAATCACCAGTGATTCCAACTATACTGGTGAGAGTACGCTGAAGTATGGAAAGAATTGTAAGATGCGGAAATGGCAGATGGAGTTAGTCCTGAAAAAGACTAGCACAGGCTAAGACACTGGTGCAGGAAAGCAGGGCCTTGTTCTACTGTTTGGGAGGCAGAGAGATCTCTGGAGCATGAGATACCTTGTTTTTAAGTATAGATTTATTATTATTTGGGTATGGTAAGGCTAACAGATTAGCAGAGGACTACCATTGAAAATACAGTATGGTCACAGATCCCAGGAGAAGGGGGCACATCAGAGTCGCTCACGAAACAGGAGAGCCGGGAAATGGGGGCAAGAGCCTTTATTGTTGTTTTCATGGGACAGAATGAGCAATAGCAGGGTAAGCAGGTTTGAATAATTTCAGTGGGCTCAGGGGCATGTGGGTTGTTCCAAATTGTCTGGTACCTGGCCTTACCGTGTTCCCAGCAAGGGAAGAATAGCCCTGGGTGTGAGAGCCGGATAGAGGTGGTTGAGGGTGTGGGCTCTGGGTTGCTTAGTTTGCCATTGAGAGGAGCATTCAAAGGCTTGTTGTTTACTGTCTCTAGGAATTGGCTAGCCCTGGGAGGAGGAGTTGCTCCAGGGTCAGCAGGGCCCCAGATGTCAAAAAATCAAAATACAAAAAATGAAAGACATGGTCGGTCCATTCCTGTTGGAGAGCAGCAGGGATTGAGGGTGGAAGTGGGAGACAGGGACTACATCACTCTACACATCTTCAGAGCCCTGAAGGGTTTTGAGCAAGCGAATGATGTAAGAGCTATTTATTAAGAATACTACCCTGGGGTCTTAGGACAGAATGAGGTACAATTTAAGGATCAGATCTATAGGATCTAGGTAGGTTAACTAGAGGTAGAGGTCAGCGAAAGACAGGAATGAAGACTAGCTCTAATATTTCAAGCTTCTGTGATTGGAAGATAGTAAGTATTACTATTAATAGACGCAGGCTTCTGAGGAGAAATCACCAGCAATAGGAGACTTGCGGAAAAAAGTGGGCAGAAATGATGAAGTGGGTCTCAGAAACGTCCAGAGGGAAACGACAGCAGCACATCCATGTGACTGTGACCAACAGGCAGTTCCCATGCATTGTTTTTTTAAGATTTATTTTTATTGTTGTTGACAGAGAGAGAAAAACAGAGACAGAGAGAAGGGGGAAGGGCCCAGAGCAGTCTCCATAGTTACATATCATCAATTTTCAACATGGTTTCATTCCACACGGGTGGGCGGGGTCCGCACAGGGCCTCCCACACAGGAGGCACGCCCCCGCAAGCTGGGGGCTTCCCACATGGGAAGCTCGCCCCAGTGAGAGCTGAACTGGGGGCCACACCCCAGTTCAGCATATGGGTCTCCAGGGGCCAGGGGTGGGACTCAATCCCCAGACCCTGGAGCTGCAATTTGAGTGCTCAACCCCCTGAGCCATTCCGGCATTCCCAGTTCTCATGTATGGCTGCTTGTGATTCTATGGCATTGTGTTTGTCCTAGCTCCGCTGCTATGTCAGAAGAACCCTAAAGGACTGGGGTCTGACTGTCTTTGCCCCTCCCAGCACCTAGCACCAAGCCTCACTTCCTTGGTCTCTGTCATTTGAGATGTTAACTTAGAGTGTTTCTCAAGGGGCACATTCACCAGGACTTGTCCACATGAAAAGGAACCAGTCTAGGCTCTGTCACTACCTAGCAGGGGTGTAAAGTTGTCACAAAGTTACATACCCAGAACACAGATAAGAGATTTCATTCTAGTGAACTTTCGCTTCCTCGTCTGTAAATGAAGGAGCTTTCTAAGTGATCTCTAAGTTCTTTTCTGGGGCTAATATTCTGTGAATCATTTTTGAGACTTTGTGATGCTGGAAAGATACTTCATGGATCAAGGAAGTTGCTTGTCTTGTTTTGTCAATGTCAACCTCAGGCAAGCCTCTTATAGCTTGATTCCTACCAGACCTTGTTAGCTTGAGAAACAGCTCATTCCAAATGTGTGAGTGCCTTCCTATGTCCTCTCCCATACTCATAATCTAGGCCTCCTTTTATGCCTGGGGTAAGGCTCTCTGCCCCCACCAGGTCGGCCCATCTGTTAGGGTGAAAGTCATTCAACTTCTGCTTCAAACACAATAGGCAGATGTTCAGTCACTGAATCAAATCAGGATTTCTCTGGAGTTGTCTCATTTCTACTGTCAGAACATGGATAGTCGTGGCCATCTAATGGCAAAGGTACCGTAATGAAGAAGAAAAACAGCTAGGAAAAACGGGGGGTAAAGGCAGTCACATTTATTACAGGTCTTCCATGTGTGGCCTGCTACTGAATTCCTTAGACCCCTGTATTAACCGACCACTCTCATAATGCCTCAAAGTACTATAACATCATCAGGCTTGTAAATGTATGTTCAGTATCTCTCTTCCCACTAGAGTGTGTGCTCCATGAAGACAGAGATATATTGTCTGTCGTGTTCACTTCTCTATTCTGGTCCCTCAAAGAGTGCCAAGAAAATGGTAGCTGCTGGGTACATATTAAATGAATGAATGAAGAAATACATTTAATCCTAATAGTTCTGCAAAGTAATAGTGTTTCCATTTTATAGAAGCGGTTGAGGGATTTGGTGACTTGCCTGTCTGTGGTCATAGAGTTAGAAAGTCGAGGAGTCAGATTACTACAGGTGGGTGACTGCAGGTGAGCTTTTTCTACCTGCCCTTGCTTGTCTTCTATGAAAACTGCCCAAGCAAGAGAGCCACAGTTACGTTCTGTCTGTTCTTTGAAACAGAAATGGACTCCAGCTAACTTAATCAAAACGAAATTCATTGGAATAACATCAGAGGCTTACAAAATAGAAGAGGTGAGGAACTAGGGAGCCAAGTAGCAGGGGTGAGTAAAGACTGGGTGAGGGCCATGGAGCCATGTCATCTCCCACCTTTCTCGCCATTTCTTAGCCATCATTCAGCTTAACTCAGAGTCCAGGAGGGAGAGTTTAACTGGCCAGAGGAGGGCAGTGTACGTATAGTGACAGCCCTACCCAAACTGTACATACATAACAGGGACAGGAAATGCCCTGAAAATAAACCCAAGTGATCTTTACCAGAAAAAAATGTAGGAACATGTGCTGGGCATCTGAAAATATAACTAGTGTCCACTAGAAACTGCTCCATGGAGAACTGCCAGCATCCTGAGGCAGAAATGAGTGGCCCTTTAAACTGTGACTTTCCCCTGTGCTCCTCCCGGAGGTGTTAATGGAAGAGGGGAAGGGAGGCTGGAGGAATCTATCACAAACCCATTTTTGAGGGCCAGCTGGTCTCCTCCTTAGAAGTTGCTGAGTGTTGAAGAAAGTGAGAACTCACTTGTCTCCTGACCCAACACCCCCCAGTCAGACCTGTCCTGGCTGGCTCTGCTTGTTGCTTCTGTTGTTATTCACACCTTCCTGTGGGATCATTTCAAATCCCCATTTCCTGATGATCCAACATCCTTCTGCAATCAACTGGCAGGGTGTGAAGCCTGCCAAAACCTCAGGTAGCAGCCCTACCAGGCACCATTTTCAGCAACATCCTGTGCTCACAGCTTTCCAATTCAGCCCCAAATGCCAATTTTGCTCTGTGAAAATTTCCGTGGCCTCCTGCTGAGCTGATGTTCACATATCCCAGCCCATAGGCCTGGTGACCTTGGCTAGATTATATTCTTCTCATGCTGGGGCCCAGGCCCCTAGACTGTTCTCTGTGCCACTATTGCTCACACAGGCCACATTTAACATTGGCAGTGATCTCTGACTTCTGAAACATGCCAACGACCTCGCTTGGGAGGTAGGGCATATATTAGAAGCCCAGAGAGGTTAAAGAACCCTGGTACAGTCAAATGGTGTGATTGTGGCTTCTTCATTAATAAAGATAATAAATCAGGTCAGTGAGAGGCTTGCAATTCTGCTATAATACACCCAGAGAGCCTGTAATTTTACAGTTACAAAAAGCCCCACATGGGAAGCCGGGATGACTCAGTGGGTTGGGCACTCACTGTGCAGCCCCGGGGACCGAGGATCGAATCCCAGCTCCAGCCCATGTGGACCCCTATGCTGAACTGGGGAGTCCCCCCAGTTCAGTTCTCACCGGGGTGAGACCCCGGCCCAGTTCCTGCCCTGTGCAGCCCCTCGTCCACCTGTGGAATGAAACTATGTGGAAAAACCAATGATGTGCAACTATGGAGACTGTTCTGGGCCCTCCCCTTCTTTCTGTTTCTGACTCTGTATCTCTCTCTCTGTCAAAAACAATAAATAAATCTTAAAAAAAAAAAAATTATTTTAAAAAAGCCCCACATTTTCTGTGGAAGTAATTGGTTCAGATTTTTCCCTCAACAAGTACCAACTATGTTGTCAGTCTCTGGGCTATATATGAGGTCTGACAATTAAGTTCGCAAACTTTCTACTGTGTTCTTGTGTTGGCAGCACTGTACAGACAACTCAGTAAGGTTTCATAACAGTGTATCAGTGTCTTACAGCTGTGTTCATGTCAATGTGTGGTGGTGTTTTAATGAGTGGCGTTCATTATTGCTGTTGTGTGTTTTTTGTGTGCCATTTTGAGAATGTCGGAGCTTGAATTAGAGCAACAAACAAAGATTAAATTTCTTGTTAAACTTGGCAAGAGTGGAAGTGAAATAAGGGACATATTAGTCCAAGATAACGGGGATAATGCCATGAAGAAAACGGCGGTGTACAAATGGATTACATGGTTTTCTGAGCGGAGAGAAAGCATCGCTGATGAAGAGAGATCGGGGTAGTCAGTAATGAGCAGAAATGATGAAAACATTTTAAAAAATTCATTGAATTGTGGTCAAATGTGCCAGCTCACTGTGAGGAGCATAGCAGACCAAATACACATTGATAGAGAAACAGTAAAATCTTCACTGAAAATCTTGGCCTGAGAAAGGTGTGTGCAAAAAAGTTCCAAAGGAGCTCACTGATGAACAAAAGCAAAGGAGAGTCGAAGTTTGCCAAGACCTTTTGGAGAGGCAAGACGATGTTCTGGCCCGTGTTATCACAGGTGATGAGATATGGATGTACCAATATGACCCTGAAACAAAGTGTCAAAATGCACAATGAAAGTCAGCTAATTCTCCACGCCTAAAAATGTTCTGTCAGTTCAAATCGAGAGTCAAAACAATGTTGTTAGCCTTTTTTGATTTCAGAGGGATTGTTTATTATGAATTTAGACCAACTGGGCAATCAACCAAGTTGACTATTTGGAAGTGCTGTAAAGACTGCATGAAAAAGTGAGACAAAAATGACCTGAACTTTGTACCAACAACTCATGGCTCTTGTATTGTGACAATGCACCAGCTCACACAGCACTATCTATGAGGGAGTTTTTAAGCCAATAAACATATAACTGTATTGGAACACCCTCCCTATTCACCTGATTTGGCCCCCAATTATTATGTTTTTTAACCTAAAAATGAAATGTTGAAAGTAAGACTTTTTTTTTTTAAGATTTGTTTTATTATTTGAGAGAAGGTGAGAGAGAGAGAGAGAGAGAGAAGGCGGAGGGCCCAGAGCAGTCTCCATAGTTGTACATCATTAGTTGTGACACGGTTTCATTCCACCCAGGTGGATGTGGAGCCACACAGGGCAGGAACAGAACTGGGGGCCTCCCAAATGGGAGGGGAACACCTTTGCCACTGAGCCATTCCAGCGGTTGCCAGTTGTACCACAGCACAGTCTGGGGCTAGTAATCGAACCCTGGACCTCGAGATTATGAGGCAAGTGCTCATCCTGCCGAGCTATCCTGGCATCCCCAAAAGACAGAAATTTTGATGACATTCAGGATATCAAAGGTAATATGAGGACGTCTCTAATGGCTATTCCATAAAAAAGAGTTACGGGGAAGCCGGGAAGGCTCAGTGGGTTAAGCGCTCACATTGCAGAGCCGGGGACTGAGGACTGAATCCCGGCCCCGGCCCGTGTGGACCCATATGCTGAACTGGGGAGTGCCCCCCCTCCAAAAAAAAAAAAAAGAGTTACAAGATTGCTTTAAAGGAAGGACTAGGCCCTGATGTTGGTGCATAGCTTCCAAGGGGAGCACTTCAAAGATGACTGTAGTGATTTTCAGCAATGAGGTATGTAGCACTTTTTCTAGGATGAGTTCATGAACCAAATTATCAGAACTCATATTGTCTGAAATGCTCACAACTGCATTGGTATGTACTATTAGCCCCCACTTCACAGAGGCTCAAAGAAGTTAAGTAACTTGTCTCAAGTTTGTACAGACACTTAGTGGTAGAACTGAGATCCAGACCCAGTGGTCTGGCTCCAGAGAGCCCTTGTGTTTCTGCACTGCACTTAGGTGTTGTCTCTCTTCCTGTGACACACACACATCCTCTCCCCAGAGATCTCTCTAGGAGTCTCTCTGTCCTTTGTTTTTATAGCTATGTAGACATATAGTTGACATAATTTAACATTCACCCCTCATATGTGTACAGTTTGATCACTTAAGTAAATTTGTGCAGTTGTACAATCATTACAATTATCATCATAATCCAGTGTTAAGACACTTCCATCTGTCGACGTAAGAAATGTCCAAACCTATAGAGAATTTTTATGAGTTTATTTGAGTCAACCCAACAACACTGCTGGGAAGCAAAATCTCAGTGGATTGAGAAAATGCTCCTCAGAATGGCAGTTTTACGGCTTATTTTATATATTAGAATCAGAGGAGGAGACATAAGGGGGTTACACAAAATCCACTGGTGGTAGATTAAGAGGGTAGGAGAAAGCAAAGTGAGGAAATCTCTGGGATTGGATAAGAAGGCAAAACACATACTTCTTAGACACTGGTGGATACAGTATAGTGAATAATTAACATTTTCATCACATAGAGATGGTATTTGGGGAACAAGATAACAATGAGTGGTTCTGTGTCCCATGCTCTGGTGTGCATTTATGAATGTACTGAGAGGTTTGAAAAAGAAAATAACTCTGACATTTCAAAGGTATGTTATCCTAGATGCAAAAGGACAATAGGCAGATTCACGTAGGTAAAGATCGACAAGTTTGTCAGGGAAGCTACAGGTCTAGAATGTGACCACCCACCATGACCCACTTTTAGTTAGGAATTTATGTGTTCAGACCATCCTATGAGGTTACTTTCTGTCTCTGAGTTTATAAGGCCCATTATATAGGCCTCCCCTGAGCTTGTTGGGTTTAGTATGTGGCCCCTTTTCCACACATCCCACCCAAAATTTCCCTCCTTTTCTTATGCAGACAATCCCTGTTCCCACCTCTACTCCACTGATCAGTTTTCTATCTCTATACTTTGCCTTTTCTAAACATTTCATGCAAATGAGATCATATAAAATATGATTTCTGTGTCTGACTTTTTTTACTTTGCATGTTTTTGAAGGTCATCCATCTTGTTACATGTATCAGTATTTCACTCCTTTTTATTGCTGTGTAATAGTCCACTGTATGGATATACCAGATTCTGTTTATCTATACACCAGTGAGCAGATGTTTGGATTATTTCCAGTTTGGGGTATAGGGGAGGAATAATGATTTTCTATATACTTTTCTGAGCTCTTAGCTGAGACTCCTGTAATAAAAGACAGATTAACAACAGAAAAACAAATAGAAGTTTATTGACATGTCTACTTCATGCATAGATGGAAGATACACAGGAAAAAATGGGTAACTCCCTGAGGTGGCCTAAACCACCAGCTTAAATGCCATTTTCAGCTAAAGAGAAAGCCAAGTTATGTGTGAAGAGGTTAATGGGGGGGGGGGGGTCAATTATGAGTGGTTGCCAGGTAAGCATAATAAACAAAGGTAAGGCTTATTACGCGGCTTTAAATCAGTGCCTT
Organism: Craseonycteris thonglongyai; assembly: GCA_004027555.1. Classification (NCBI taxonomy): domain Eukaryota; kingdom Metazoa; phylum Chordata; class Mammalia; order Chiroptera; family Craseonycteridae; genus Craseonycteris; species Craseonycteris thonglongyai. The sequence goes on from PVKE010006304.1 coordinate 17,783, forward strand.
CCCCATTGATATGACTCTCTTGTGATTTAGAATCATCTTTGTCCTCCTGGTGCAGAAAGGGACACATGTTACAAATGAAGATTTCCTTCATAAATGTAAAATTCCTTTACAAATGGGTAATTTCTATTTTCAGAGCTTCTCCTGTGTCTTCTGTTTCTCAAAATAATTCATAGGCCAAAAAGGCATATTTTGAGATGGCATATTCTGCTACCCTTACTGGCCATTATGAATAATGCAGCTATGAACATTTGCATATAAATGTTTATGTAGATATATGTCTTCATTTCATTTGGGTAAATACTTAGGAATGGAATGGTCGGGTCATATGGTAAACATATATTTAACATTTTTATTTTTATTTATTTATTTTTTTATATTTAACATTTTGAAAAACTGCCAAACTGTTATCCAAACTAGCTATACCGTTTATATTCCCAAAGGTAATGTATGAGCATTGTAGTTTCTCCACATTCTTGCCAATACTTTGTATTGTCAGTCTTTTATTATAGCCATTATAGTGGTGGGTAGTAGTAGTTCACAGTACTTTTAATTTGTATTTCCTCATGACTAATGATGTTGAGCATCTTTTCATACGTTTATTGACTATGTGGATCTACTTTGGTGAAATGCTCATTAAAATTTTTACTCATTAAAAAAATCATTTATATTATTATAAAAGTTCTTTACATATTCTGGATACAGATCCTTTATCAGACATATGATTTGCAAATATTTTCTTCCAGTCTGTGGCTTGCTTTTTCATTTTTTCAGTGGTATCTTATAAAAAGCAAAAGTTTTTAATTTTGATGAAGTCCAATTTATTGATATATATTTTAAGGGTCATGTAATTGGTGTCATATTTAAGAAATCTTTGCCTAATCATTGTTCATAAAGACTTTTTCTTATATTTTTCTCTAGAAGTTTTATAGTTTTAGCTCTTAAATTTAGTAATTGATTTATTTTGTGTCAATGATGAGAGAAGGAAATAAGTTCTTTTTTTCTCTTTTTGCATATAACTATCTAATTGTTCAGCATACTTATTAGAAAGACTATTGAATTGCCTTTGTACCTTTGTTAAAAATTGATTAAACATAAATGTAAGGGTTTATATCTGGAGTTTATTCTGCCTCATTAATTTATATGCATATCTTTAAGCCAATACCACACTGTCTTGATTACTATAGCTTTATAATAAATCCTCCAGTTTTGTTCTTCTTTTTCAAAATTATTTTGATTTCATTAGGCCCTTCACATTTTCACATAAATTTTAGGATCAGTTTGTCAAGCCCTGAAAACAAGCAAAAAAACAAACCTGCGAAGATTTTGTAATGGATTGCATCTAAATGATAGATCAATTTACGGACAATTTTTATTTTAACAATATTGAGTCTTCCAATCTGTGAACATGGTATATCTCTCCATTTGTTTAGATCTTCTTTAATCTCAGCAATGTTTTGAGGTTTGTCAGTTTATAGGTCATGTACTTCTTTTGTTAAAATTGTTCCTACGTATTTTATTCTTTTTTCATGCTATTGTGAATAAAATAGTTTTCTTTGATCGTTAATAGTGTATTCTGTGCTTGCTTATTGATTCTAACAGACTCCTGTGAATTCCTTGGGCTTTGCTATATATAAGATCACATTATCTGCAAATAAGGACAGTTTTACTTCTCCAATCTATACACGAGCTGTCCAGAAAGTATTCAGCCATGTAAGCATCCTCATTATATTGACATTGTTTGGATTTTTTCTGAACCACCCTCATATGTCTTTAATGTCTTTTTTCTTGCCCAGTTCTATAGGCTAGGACCTCCTTTATAAAGTTGAATAGAAATGCAAACATTTCTGACATTTTCTGCCCTGCTTTTTGACAGATCCTGGATGCTCTCTTTTCGAAGGGAACGCTGAATTCTCTACCAGAAAAGGAGAAGGTATTGCACACATCCAGAATCTCACAGTACAGCAACTTTCCAGCAGTGGTCTGAGACTCTCTTTGTTATCTTTGTTCTCCCCAACCTGTGCCGCCCGTCTTAAAGCCCAGTTTCCTGCCTGTTCAGCCAGTCCTGTGTTCCAAGCCCTTCTTAGAGTATCTTGTCAGTATCTCCTCCTGCTTTCTTGACTCAATACCTAAAAGACTTGAAGCTCATAAGACACCTATATTTCTCTCTCAAACATTCCTTGGGAGCAGCCTCATTTGACTCTCGGCAACAGAGTTTTAGTACTTCAGAGTCGTGCCTGCTTTTTTGGACCCTTCCACGGGGATTCAGTGAGGGGAAACTGAAAAACCATCTACAGTGCTTGGAACTCTGATGAAAGTTTTCCTTAAACCCCCCAAAGGGGCTTGGGATGTCTCAGGAGAAAGCCCTGACAGCTGAGACCCTCCTAGGTACTGTGAGATCCTACAATGAGCTCCTCTCTAAACTCCAGCTACTGGTATTCTTTTCTCTCTTGTGCTCTTCAAGGCACCTGCTGAATTCCAAACAGCCTATCCCCCTAAGACTCCTTAAGCACCAGCATGCTCGCCTCACGGCGTTGGGTTATGCTGCCTCCTCCCTCCTGGAACACCTTCCCACTTTCCTCTGCCTGGTCATAGCCTGCCCATCGGTACCCAACTCCAGTTCTCCCTCTTCCACAAAACTTGTCCTGAGTAATCTGGCCCCTAGAGATCCTCCACAGCTGTACTCAACTGCCACCCAGTTTAGGACATGGTCATAGCATGTTTATACTATGTAATTAGTATGGACTTGTCTAGACCACTTAGATAGAAGAAACTTCAGATTTATTTGTTCTAAATCATGATCTCTGGCTTGGCTTCACCCACCAACACTGAAGAGAAGTTCAATGTCCCCCACAAACAGGGATGTCTCTGCCTCTTTGAGGTTTGTGTAGTGGCTGTAGGGACAAGTCTTCAGTATACTTCATCTATACTAAGTTATTCATCATCTAGGTCCCAAAGTCCATTAGTTAAGGCAGTGGGAGCCAAAATCAGCCACCATACTGAGCCCAGTGGAACCCACCCAGTAAGGCTTGTTGACCAGCTGGCATACAGGGTACTCGAGGTTCTCTTCTGCTAACCCGTAGCTTGTTCTTTGTGCCTTCGTTCGAAGTAGAGCGGTCTCCCAGCCCTCCTTAACACTAGAGACCCCTGCAGTGGCCACCGCGGATTGGCTAATTTTGCCCCACGTGATCATAGAAGTGGGCAGAGCTGGTGCAGCCCCTTCCAGCCCAGCTGTGGTGCTGCAGAAATGGTAGATACTGAGGTCCTGCAGGGGCAGCCAGGCCCCTCTGGGCAGTCCCTGCCTCCCTAAGGCTGCCCTGGGGCCTTGGGCAACCCCATCCTTGACTCTGGAGCCCCAAATTGTCTCAGGATTCATGCTTTTTCTGTCTGCAGAGAGCATGCCTGTCTCACGGCCTCGCCAGCGTTTCCATAGCACGCAGAGGGCCCTGCGTTACAACAGTTTTCTCCAGTTAATTCAAGCCAGCCTGGCACGAGTCCCTCATGTTCCTTTGTCAATGAGGCAAAGACTTCGTTGTTCACCCAGCTTTGTCTCGCAGCGAGGCAGCTCTTTCCCTGCCTTCCTCTCTTCCTCGGAAGCCCTGACTGTGCCTTGCACTTGACCCTGCTCTGAAGCATGTGGAACGTCTGCTGTTTTCCGCTTTCCCTTCTGCCACTCCGGGAGACGTCAGAATAGGGACAGGGAGGAGGGAAGGAGGTCGGAACAGTTTGCAATTGACAGCTCTGCTAGGTGGATGTTATTTCAGGGCTGGGCAAGAGTGATCGAAATGACACCCGTGGGGAGGTCTCTGAAAGCCCAGGCAGGACTTGGGGACCATCCTGGGGCTAGAGGACAGGATGTGGTCTGGTCGCTCTCCCAGGCCTCACCATAGCAGCTGTGAGAGGAGAGTGCTCTGTGGGTCTTTGACAAATTGAAGTATTTATTTCCGATTTTAAAAATCTGATGGCTTTTAAGGGAGGCCCCTCCTAGAGCTTGTTCCTGCCCTGCTCAGTATTTCTACCTTTCAATCCCTCAAATCAGTGACCTCCTCCATCCATTTCCACCAACTACCCCCACCCCGGATTTTCTCCTGCAAAACACAGTGTGAGATTCACTTCTACCTGGTAGTTTCTCTTCTAACGCCAGGCAGTTCAGTTACTTACTTTTTTTTTTCCAGCACCCTGGTGTTCTGTTTGATTTCTTTTGCATGTGTTTAGTTGGGGCTTTGAAAGGATCTGAAATTTTATCCCTTAATTTAAAATTCCCTAAAGCCAGAGATTGCTTTTTTCCGTCTCTTTTCCCCACCCCCCACAGTGCCTCCTGCAGTTCTTGGCTCACAGGATACAGGCATACTTCATTTTATTTGTGCTTCACTTCATTGTGCTGCACAGATGTTGCGTTTTTTACAAACTTGAGGCAAGACCCTCCACCAACAAAGATTACAACTTTATTGCGGTGTTCTGGAACCAAACACTCAGTATCTCCAAGGTGTGTCTGGATTGGCCAACTCCCACAAAATCTCACATATGCCTCACATCTAAACCCCGAGACGTCTGAAGGAAAAATTCAAGAGTGGCTCCTGGGACCAGGAAAAGCTGCAACCAGCCCAATACCCCCCGATTCAGAACTGCCTTCTCCTGTGTGCAGACCAACATGTGTTCAATAAGGGTGATAGGTTGATTTTCTGTTCATACTCCCGAACCCAAAGAAAAGGTTTGATGGGAAAGGCAAGTGGAAATTTCTGGATGGGAACTATTTCAGAGCAGATCTTTCTGAGCCTCAGTCTGTAATTTAAAAAAGCAGTCAAGGTGATGCTGTCATATAGTCATGTCTGAGAACTGATTGTTGATAAGTAAAAGCAGTCACATTACCTGACTTACTCTAGAAGATTTCTTCTTTTCTTTCAGTCTTAATCTTAGACGTTCCTACATTTAGAGAGTGTGTGCAGGCCTAGCTTGTTTTATTGTGCTTCACTTTATTGTGTTTCACAGGTGTTGCTTTTTTTTACAAATTGAAAGCAAGACTCTCCACTGGCAAAAAGATTACAACTGACTTTGTTGAGATACTCATGTTATTGCAGTGGTCTGGAACCAAACCCGCAATATCTCAAAGTATGACTGTATTAGTTAGGTAAGTGAGGCTAGGTTATAACAAACACATTCCACACCACAATCCTGTGACTCTCCTCCAAGTGTCGACTCCGGGATCCATATTCCTGTCATTTTATAATGCTGCCATCTGGATTCAATGTAAAAGGGAAAATGAGAACCTGGACAAACACAAGGAATTTTATGGCCAAACCTGAGAGTAACACACATCATTTATAGTCTATCCTATTGGGTAGAATCCAGTCATGTGACCCCAACTTAATAAGCATTCCCAAAGGGGTCTGGGAAATGTAGTTTCCCATTGTGCTTGGAAAAGAGATGAATGACGTGAGACTTGGTGCTCTCTGGGTTAGGTTTCCCTCTTTGAGCATAACACAAAGTCTGATTTGCAGTAGGCATTAAATATTTGTTGGTTGAATGGAAAGATTGTTGTTGTTGTTTTTTAAGATTTATTTTATTGTGTTTGACAGAGACAGAGACAGAGAGAGACAGAGAGAAGGGGGAGGGCCCAGGGCAGTCTCCACAGTTGTACGTCATCAGTTTTTGACATGGTTTCATTCCACACAGGTGGACGGGGGCTGTGCAGGGTGGGAACTGGGCTGGGGGGCCTCCCACTTGGGAGGTATGCCCCCTTGAGCCAGGGTCCGAACCATGGGGCGAGAACCAAACTGAGGGCCTCCCACATGGGAAGCACACACTAGTTCAGCATATGGGTCTACATAGGCCAGGACCAGTATTCAATCCTTAGTCCCTGGGGCTGCAAATCGAGTGCTTAACACGTTGGGCCATCCTGGCTTCCCCTGGATGGAAGGATTGTAACCTAAGGTTTTATAGCTAGTAAAAAAGTACATTAGAATAAATATGTATTGAATTGATTAGCTAATTAATAGAAAGTTTCATATTAATTCTCAGGATGCCCAAGAATTATAGAAAGAAAAGGAAACCACACTGTTCAAAAATAGATTAGGGATCCCTAGGAAAATCTTTTTATTATATTATTTCAGTATACAACCTTACTAGACAAAATCACTCCAACTTTCCTTCCTTTTGAATCACTCTGGCAATCTCTCAGTAGTTGTTTCAAAGATTTGGAAATTATGCTGAAGGCAGCGTGGCCTGTTGATGGCATTGACTTTGGCTCCCCTCGCCATCACTCTCAGTGTTGCCATAATTCTGTTTTTAAGGCCCTGAAGTTGGCTGTCCTTGAAATGAAACGAGAAAACCTGAGTTTGTGGGCCAGTTTGGTCCCCAGCCCAGTTCTCCAGCCAAAGAGCATGAACAATCCTGCATTTGTGGCACCCTGAGCTGCAGTGACCTTCCAGGCCAGGATGCCGGAGGGAACACATATTCTCTGAAATGGTCGTAGAGGAAGAACCAACCCATTGCCCAGGGACTGATGAATGGGCCTCTCTTTTCCCCGGGGTCAGCCTTAGTGAGGTCCCATGCAGGGCTTAACTTTCCGATCTTGAACTCTACATAGAGTCTCATCTGTCCTCTCTCTTAGCTGAAAATTGATCAGCCTGAAAATAGATAATAATTAGTCCTCAGTGCTAATTATGTTTAGCTACTTATTTGAGTGGTTATTTGGTTAATGTAAGTCTCTACTTTTCTACTAGCCGGCAAGAATAACATCTGCCCTGTGATTTTATCTCCAGCGCCTAGTGCAGTGCATGGCGAAGAGCAGGTACTATGGAAATATTTATTAAATGCAGAACCGCTACGGGCAAACCTTGTCTTAGAGCTTAGGCTTTTGTTATTGCTTCATTTTGGCACCATTTTCCCCAAGAGTGACCTTTTTCCCTTCTCATTATAAGCACAAAATGTCTATCAAGTGGCTTCTGCAATTTGTTCCAGGCTCAGTAAATCTCAGAACCCTTAAGGCAGAAGCTTGGGATCAGTTCCTTCATCAACTTTCAATTTGGGGCTGGTGGTGACGACTTCCCAGTATTTGAATTGTTCACGTTTCTACGCATCCTGGATATAATAACCAGTAGGTCTACTCCACTAACGAAGGGGACAGATATTGTCATATTTAGTTTTTTCATTCAAAATAAGTATCTAAAATTTCATTGTTTAGCAGATTGTGGGATTAACAAAAAGTTTAGTGTCTCTGTCTTGGGGCTGTCACCCTCCCCATGACTTGTCCAAAATCTCAAATGCTTACATAATCTCAAAAGAGGACTCAGCCTAACTTCCACACCCCGTGGGAGAAGCGTTGCTGTTCACTGCCAGGTGGCTGTGGGGGAGGCCCCACAGGAGCCTTCAGATGATGCTATGAGGTTGCTGAAGGTCTGTGAGGGTTCAATGACCCTCAACCTTGTGCTCAGCTCCGCCTAGACTGCCGCTTGCTTAGGTTCCCAGAATTGCAACATTTAGTGCTAATTTTCAAACCTTTGTGTGATCTTTCCCAAAGATCCAGTCGCCCAGAGGGGCATATCAGATTTCATCAAGCTGTCTAGCCTTACAAACCCCGAATTTCTGTACATTTCCCATCCCCAGAGACCATCCCACTATAGGTCTGGCAAGTTTTCCTTTCCAACCCTTGAAGCACAAAATGTCCTCATGAATCCTCATTTCCAGCAAACAGGACTACACACCACTTCTTAAGACTGGTCACCCTAATGGTCTCTAAGTGACTTCTGTATTTTGCCACAGGAAAGTTCACCCTCCTAGACTTCCTGATACCTTTCGTGCTAGAAAAGAAGCAGGAGGAGATAGAGAAGGAGACAATGAGAACACTATCCTAAAAGCTAAATATCAGCGGAGTGTTCCACTACACAGCTCTTCACACACCGACTGCATAGGTGAATTCCCTACTTGTCTTGAGCAGAAGGCAGACCTCCTTCTCTAAAGTGTGCACACTCCGAAATTTAGGATACAAATGTACAGTAAACTCAGAGATCGTCCTGTTGAGTTATCTGGCTTCAAAGTGCTAGGCATAAAATAATTGAAATGTTTATGTAAAATAGTATTTCAGGTGATGAACAAGACACGTATGTTCCTGGGGTTTGGAATAACAGGGTACTTGGGGAGGTCAAGGTTTTTTTATCTTAGACCAGGGGTCAGTTTTAGGTTGGTGGAAGAGCCACAGTGGTGGGAGGACAGACGCTGGGGCCCGCACTGGCCCGGGGCTCTGACTTGGGGCTCCTTTCCAGGGCCTTTGGCACATTCTCCAGGCCTTATTGCATCTTCAAGATACCACCCGGCTCCTAATCACTGCTGCCAGCATCTGGCTGCAGTAGGGAAGGCACCAGTAGTAACTCAGAAGGCGTGACTCAAAGCACTGTGACCATCAGTAGTTGGTTTGAAATGAAGAAATCAAATGATGGAGAGGTAGGAGAAATTGTCACAAGTGGTTAATTCGTGGGACAAAACTTGCCTTCTATGAGGCTACTGTGAGAAGCAAGTGAATCAAATAATGAAATCAAGCTTAGAAGCCTTCGGGTGTCACAGAAATGGCCCCCCCAACCGTAAGACATCAGAGCATGTGGCCCCCGGCAGGGAGACTGACTGAGTTTCATGGAGTCAGAGCCTGTGAGTAAAACCAGCCTGTGCTTCCCCCTGGAATGAGCCTCGTCACTGAGTCACACAGATGAGTTATGTTTGTTTGTTTCTCTTCCATGATTTGGTTCCATAACAATCATTTCAGAAGTTAAACAACAATTACTACTGTTTCCTCTTCTAATCCTGCATTTTAACAGTCAGGCAAAGAGCAGGAGTCACTGGCGTCCCTGAGTATTTGCAAAGGAGAATGTGATTGTGAGGGAGCTGTTACCATTCTCCTTTAGCTGGTTAACTGATTGGAGTCAATTCCGTTCCAAAGCAGGAACGGAGCATCTGGGATGTGCAGACACATACTAGGCACTGCCCGGAGGACAGACAAGTGGGGTGCCGCTAGCGCCCAGGTGGGGTGTACCATCAAGCAGGGGCCACGGACATGCAGACCACTAACTACCATATGGAGCATAGGAGGAAGTGGTACCGGTACATGTTGTCTGGTGAGTCAGGGAAATCTGCAGAGGTGGCATTGAGCTGGCTCTTGAAAGATGAGTTGGCCTTAAGGGTGAGACAAAAAAGGGCCAATAAACTGAGGGAGGACATTAATGAAGCCACAGCCACATCAAAGTGAGAAGTGTGTGGGGTCTAAAGGGAGCCGGGATGTGGCGCAGGTGCTAGAACAGTGATGTTAGAAAACAGGGTTGGGTGTGGGTCCTGAATGGGGCAGGGAAGGGGTGGTGGCGCAGTCTTAGATTCTTGCTCAGGACACAGGCTTCAGACAGAAGCTCACTAGTACGTGCAAAAACCTGACTGACCTCCAACATCACACTCAAGGTGTTCCTCTCTCCCAGGAGCCCGGCTCAGGATAGAACTTATTTCCTTTAGACCTTGCTGCTGGTGCTAGAAATGCCCAGCATTCCACTCACTCCTCAGCGGCCCTCTGGAAAGGTGCACACACGTGTTCTCTGAAGCAGGTGATGCATTCACAGCCTGAATTGTGCACCCACTGACTCCTCCGTCGTCACACTCCTGGAACTCCTTGAGGAGTTCCAGGTAGGTTCTGGAGCTGGGCTGTCCAGTCCAGGTTCAAGTTCAAAGGCCAGCTCTGCTACTCGCAGCTGTGGAACCTCGGGCATGCTTCGTATCCTGAGAGACCAAGTGACAGTGAGTGCAGCAAGCATCCGTCCAGCTCCGAGTCTCTGCCCGGGGCCCCAGTCACCCTCACCATGCCACTGCCCAGCAGACTGCAGTAGCGTTTTGCAGCAGAAATACAATGTGAGCTACATTTGTAATTTCAAATGTCTCTACCAACCCAATTACAACAGTAAAAAGAAACAGTTGAAATTAATTTTAATTAACCAAATACATCCAAAAATATTGTCAGTTTAATATGTTATTCAGGTTAAAAAAATATATTAGTGAGGTTTTTACATCGGTTTTGAGTTTTTTGTTGTTGTTTTGTTTTGTTTTTTGTTTTTTGGTACTAAGTCTTTAAAATCCAATGTGCATTTTATTTACTCTTACAGCGTTATCTCACATGTCAAGTGACCAGATGTGGCTTTACGGTCGCATGTGGCTAGTAGTTACCATATGCAATAGCACAGTTTTAGAATAATGGTTCACATGACTGAACAGAAATAATAGCAATAGCTAATATTTCTTTATTGCAAGTGGAGATAACTTGGGTGAATTATTCACCCTGAGCCTATTTCCTCCTCTGTAAAAGAGAAGTAATAAAATCTAACATATTGTTGAGCCTTAATCCGAGACAGTATCTAAAACTCACATGTAGCTTCCTCCAGACTGCAATGCCTTCTCTTTTCCTCTGCCAATCCTTATTAAATCATTAAGAACTTGTTCAAATGTCACCTTCTCCGTGAAGCCTACCCACCTTACCTCTTAGTAGCATGAGTTGCTCCCGGCTCGGGACCAATTTAGCACATGTTCAGGTCACTCTGTTGGCGCTTCCCTACCTTGTTCTGTGACTAGTTCCCTGCCTGTCTTCTGCGTGACTCTGGAAGGAATTACTGCATCCCATGGATCCTAAATTGCTAATTTTCAACTTTTTTCATTTCTGAAAACAGGATGCATTTTTATTACAACAGGCAGTGTGTTTTCCTTTCTTGATGAGACAGAAAATAAAAAAAGAATAATGAATGACGTGATTGCAATACGCACATATAGCACATATTTGAAAATTTTTAGTATTTGCCTTTGTGTCCCCAGGCACTGGGCTCAGTAAATGCAATAAATGTGTCGAATGTACTGACAACACTAATAAAAGTTTACTGCCATTACCACACGTATAAATTATTTGGCTGGCTGCCTGTTCTTTACTTAGGATGGTAGGCCCTCCAAAGGCGGTGACTGGGGATCCTTTCATAGTAAGGGGCTGGGGGTCTTGTGAGAGCCAACATGTAATACCTGGTTTTTGAGAAAAATGTACCCTTCAGTCACATGCAAGGAAAGAAATCCCACCTTCCTCAGTACAGCATGATTAGGCTTTAAAATTTCCTTCACCAGAATATCTGATTACTGCGTCAGGAAGGAGCAATCCATCCAGCTAGAGAGTTGGGTTGAGAACTGTGCGCTTGTGGGACCAGAGGAGAGTGAGCACTTGCCCTCAAATCTGCATATTTCCTTGAACCCCCAGAGGGCTCCAAGCAGATTACCTTTCAAAGGACTCATTACAAGGCAAGAACTTTTAAATTCTAAGTGTTTTAACAAAATATGTTATATCTTGAAGCGCCACTGTCGAACCATGCTCTCTCTCCCCAATTCATATGATATACAAATAGACAGAAACATGCCCCAAAACCCTCCAATCACGAGAGCTCCAATCATTAGAGAGTTAAAAATTAATGCTTTGTCTAAAAAGGAATCATGAGAGGGGAGCGAAATAGGGACATTTGATGAGTGGTGATACTCAAGCTCTAGCTCAACAGAAACAAGGAATTTAAAAAGAGCTAGTATAAAGTCTGGAAGGTACTTGGAATTCCTGTAAGCAAATATTGACCTTTAAGTCTTTGAGGTTATCTCAAAGCTGTGTTTGAAGGTGCACCTTGATTTTTTTTCCTTGAGGAAGGAACTGGAGTTCCTATCAGATAACAGAAAAACTTAGTCTATGTGGGGGCGTCATCCAAAGAAATACACACATAAACACTATCCTCCAAACCACCACCTTCCCTCCTTGGGGGAAATCATGTCATTTCTATCTTTAGCAAGAAGTGTAAACCCTTGAATTGAACTACGAGTATGTGGTTTTACGTTACTTCCACCTGGGTGGGTGGGATGGGGGGCATCATGGCTTTACAAATGCTGTTAAAGTAAGTTGTCCTCCGCCTTATCAAACTCTCAGGCAGGCTTGGGGTGTGGAGTCCCAGGCCTGCGCCTGGCTGAATCCAGCCAGCTCCTTCATCATGGATTTGAAAGGGAACCCATCACAAACTCTTTACCTCCCTGTTCTCCCTTCTCTCCTCAAGTTCAGTTTAAATGAAATTACTCTGGCTGATGGACCTATAAGTAGATGGTTACCAGGTTCTTCTGAATACTGCCAGCCTTCCCTCTCCTCCCTTATAAATGTGTATGCTTACACCGCTTCTTTCTGGAGAACATTCCTACTGTCTGACTGAAGCCTCCTAAGCATGGTGGCTAATGGGTTAGGCAGCTTAGAGCTGGATTGATGTGATACTATTCAACACGTGCCATTTCAATTGCTTGATGCATGGCCCCCATTCCGGAAGCACCCATATCCTCATAGAGACGAGAGGCACTGACATACGTATAAGGTAGGGCCTCTGGCAGGGTATGTACAGAGTCCTGCACAGAAGAAAGGAGCTCTTCACTGTCTACTACATAGTAGCTACTCACCCAGTACTTGCTCTGTGCAGATGCCTTTCATGTGTGATTTTATGCCCTCTTGATTTAAGGGCCAGTTGCCAATTTGGACTCACCATACCTCGCATTCTTTCTTCACTAGCTCTCCTGACCAAACTCTTCCCCTTAGTTCAGCTAAAACAAAGCTGACGTTTTCTTTTTCCTCCCCACAAATAACTTTGCTGGGACTAAGGAGGAAGCTGAGGAGAGACGATACAAAAACACAGAAGCAGATGAGTTTACAGAATCATAGATTTCTTATCTGGCAGAGCTTCCTGGGGAATCGGCTTCCTTTCCCTACCCACACCCTCCATCAAGAGGCCCCATCCTTTGTGTACGAAGAGATAAACACTTTACAAAGAGGATGGACCCCTCTCTTCTAGAGGCTATGTCTCTCCCTTCATCTTGCTCCATTCTCTCCCCTAAGGTCCGATACTAATTTAGGAGAACATGATCAACATTAATCCAATACATCTCTTTTTAAATTTAGTATTATGAACCTAAATTGAGGAACATACAACAAAATAAAAGACTGGTAATCATCAAACATATTGAGGTCATGAAAGTTAAGGAATTAAAGAACTGTTTCAAAATGAAAGATTGAAGAGATGTGACATCAACATGCAATGTGTGATTCTAAACTGGATCCTTTTGATTTAATGGATATTATTGGCCAAGATTGAATGGGGTCCAAGGATGAGGTGATAGTATTAGCCAGTGTTAATTTCCTGATTTTGATAGTTGTATTGTTGTTATATGGACGGATGTCTTTGTTTGTAGGAAATGCATACTCAGCTATTCACTGGTGATGGGAAATGATATATATAGGCAACTTACTTCCAAGGGCAGCAGGAAAAAAAAAATATTCTTTGTATTTTATTTGCAATTTTTAAGTTAGAGATTGTTAAAAAACATTTTCTTAAACTACTATCTATCCAGCAATCCCACTTTTAAGAACCTATTATACTGTTGAGAGAGAGAGAGAGATAACAAGGCTGTTACCATTTTTGTCAACAAGGACGAAACAACTCAAATACTCACCATTAAGAGACTGGTTGAGTAAACTAACAGTCTAAAAACAGGAATAAAAAATATCTCTATATGCTACTATGGTGTGATTTTCAAGATATATTATAGTAAGCAAAAAAAAGCAGGGTAGAAAAAATTATATATATATATATATATATATATATATACACACACACACACACATTATACACACACACACACATATATATACACACACAAACATACACACACACATATATCTGAAAAAATAAAATATGTACGTGTGTGTATGCATAACATTTTAAAAATAAGCAATAGAAAAATAAATTATAAAATTTGGAAGTAAATGATTGCCTCTAAAATATAGGAGGAAATAGGGTGAAGGAGAAGATATGAAATAGAAGCTAGACTACTTTAAATATATTTTATGGATTTTACCTTGGAATCATGTAAATATTTTATAAAATTATATATTTTTAAAGTAATCTTAGAAAATAAAATGAAACAAATGACCCTAAATATAAACACAGTTTGCATAATCACAAAGATGGAACTATTCCCCGGGACTTTGAAACTGTAGCTTGACTGAAAGTCCCCAGGTGGGTATACCCTAGGGACAATAGGAATAGAACAAAAACAAAATCCACTTAAACTCTTTTTGGAAATCATGTTGTCGGTGAAAGTGTTGGTAGTGTTTTTGAGATGTGTGTGTGTGTTGTAGGATAGAACAAATGTATAATTATGTGATAATATATAATTCCCAGTGCCTTTAAAAACCAGGATTCTTAATTTTGAGAGAAAGGAGATGTAGGATTAAAGATGTTAAACAAAATCTCTAAAATCCTAAATTTGAATCTGGAGTAATAATATGAATTCCTGATACATTTATCATAAGAAATAAACATATTTCCTGGCTCTGTCTACTAAAAAGGCTTAGAATCAAGTAACCAGTTAGCATAGCATTCTCACCCTGAGGCCAGAGTGAGCTCCAGAAACACCTTTTCCCCTAAAAGGAACAAGGCTCTTTGGAGAAGCAGCTGATTCCATATTTAGAGCAGGGAATGCACGAGATGTGCCTGGAACGTCTTGTCATACCAGATAGAAAGGAAGTTATCGAAGACTACTAGGACTGCATCAAAAGACTAGAGTCAAATTTTAAAGATTTATTTTTATTGTTTTTTGACAGAGAGACAGACAGAGAGAGACAGAAAAAAGGGGGAGGGCCCAGAGCAGTCTCCATAGTTGACAACATTAGTTTTCCACATAGTTTCACTCCACAGGTTGGTGCAGGGCTGTGCAAGGCAGGAACTGGGCAGGGGTCTTCACCCCGGTGAGAACCGAACTGGGGGCACTCCCCAGTTCAGCATATGAGTTTGCATGGGCTGGGCCTGGGATTCGATCCTTGGGCTCAGGGACTGCAAAGCAAGAGCTTAACCTACTGAGCCATCTCAGCTTCCCAGCCTGTGTGGACCCATATGCTGAACTGGGATGTGTTTCCCATGCAGGAGGCCCCCAGTTCAGTTCTTGCCCCTCGGTTTGATCTGTACAACTACGGAGACTGCTTTGGGCCTTCCCTTTTCTCTCTGTCTCTCTCTGTCTGTCAAAATCAATAAAATAAATCTTAAAAAAATAAAATTTAGAGGCATCTGTACAACTATAGAGACTGCTCTGGGCCCTCCCCCTTCTCTCTGTCTCTCTCTGTCTGTCAAAATCAATAAAATAAATCTTAAATTTTAGAGGCTATCGTTGGGCCAAAGATGAACAGTTTAAAAATCAATAGATGCATCAAGTATGTTTAAATTCCTAAGTTTACATTGGTCCTAAAAGATAGTAACTGGTCATACGTAAAGAAATCTGATGAATCTATTCTTTTCTTTCTCTTTGCTTCTTTTCTTTCTTTTTTTGTTTTTTGTTTTTTTCTTTTTTATCACTGGTAAATAAGGGAGGGTGGGGGGAATCAAGTATTTATTCTGCCTTTCTTATGGGGACAGTTGCATTGGTAGATGAGAAATTTCTCTTTATAGAAATATTACAGCAAATAAATGAAGAAGAAATGCTAGAATTAGAGCATCATTATCACCATTTTGCAACTTCTAATGCATTAATACATCTAGGAATTAATCATCAATAGCTGCTAGTATCACAGAAAGAGAAAAACCAGATGCTGCATGCCTCCTAATGAAAGAATACAGCATCTATGAGGCAGTCTTACCAAAAAATAAAAATCACACCTGAAGCTAGTTAAGCCCAAGACCCAATGACCAATTTATAGGAAAAACAGAAAACAAAGAAATATGTACAGCGATACCACCAGGATGCATTCCGAAAATTCTAGACTGCTAGAAACTCTACACGGCTAACAACTCAGTTTCTCCAAAGAAGAGAGAGAAAAAATGAGAGGTGGACAGGTAAATTATAGATGAAAAGAAACAAAATGAGATACAGCAACCAGTCGCAACATATAGACCTTATTTAGATTCTGAATCAAATAAGGAAATTTGGGGAAGCCAGGATGGCTCAGTGGGTTGAGCACTCGTCTTGCAGCCCTGGGGTCCAAGGATCAAATCCCAGCCCCAGCTTATGCGGACCCATATGCTGAACTGGGGGTCAGTGGGTCAAGCTTTTTATGTGGGAGGCCCCTGGCCTGGTTCCTGCCCTGTGCAGCCCCACGCCCACCTGTGTGGAATGAAACTATGTAGAAAACTAATGACATGCAACTATGGAGACTGCTCTGGGCCCTCCTCCTTCTTTCTGTCTGTCTCTCTTTGTGTCAAAAACAATAAAGACAAATCTTTAAATAAAGAAACAAAAAAAGTTATGGCATTTATGAGACAATTTAATTTTGAACACTGGCTACATATTTGATGATATTAAGGACTTATTGATGGGTTTTTTTTAGATGTGAAAATGGTATTATAGTTATTTTTTAAGGGCCCCCTTTTTAGAGATTCATGCAGAACTCTTTATGGAAGAAAGTCAGTGATGTCTGGAATTTGCTTCAAAATAATGCACGTGAGGTGGAGGAAGTGAGTGGGGCCGCCTAGAAGCCAATATTGGCCATGAGTTCATAAATGCTGAAACTGAATGATAGGTACCTTTTTCTATGTCTGAAATCTTTGTACAAACTTGAAATTTTCCATTATAAAGAGTTAGAAAATAACACCTACTATGTGCCAGAGACTAGGCTGCCATTGACACACCTAAGCCACGAACTGGCTTTTATATGAAACTTTCTTTTTTTTTTTTTTTTTATTGTTTGGCTTTTAGAAAAACAGAACTTTTCCTTCATGACTTGCACATGTGCGAAGGGAGAAGAATTTGGTGGCAACGCCCTTAACTCTCCCCTTATTTGATGAGATGAATATGCAGTTTCCTTTGCCAAACTGGAAATTGAGAGCAGAATGCAACCCTGTCTGAACTGCTCCTCCGAGGAGTTTGTGGAAGGCCAGAACCATTACTCAGGGTCCAGCTGCACAGCATTCTCGTCCACCCAGAAACACATGCAGATGCGTGCAAGATCAAAATAGGCCCACATGTGGATTTTCACAAAGAACAACCAGACAAAAGCCCCACAGACGCATGTGACCTCTCCCTTGGCCTCTGGGCCTTCCATGGAAATGTGAACTTTCCTTTGACACTCATACGACACCCTTTGGCTATTAACAAGAATCCTATACAGAGTGGGCAGTGCCCTTTGGCTGCAGCCGGGCAGAGGGCTCAATGTTCTAAATTGCTGGCATTTATACCACAGTCTCCTCTTATTTCTGGGTTCCACCCTGTTTGCAGTTTAGCTCCGTGATCCTTGAGGGTAGGAACATAAATTCAGCCGCACAACCCCTTGTCCAGAGTGGTGACGTTCATTGTACATGCCTGCGGTATTTTCCCACAGAATCGAGAAAATGGCTTATCAGAGAGAGAAATGCAATGCCACGGGAATGCACAGTGGAGGGCTGAGCCCGGGCACAGCTCTCCTGGGCTTGCACCTGGCTTGCACCTGGCTTGCAGCGAGGGGGCGTTCCTCTGAGGATCTGTAGGGCTATCTGTTCATTCAGGCTCTTATTGGGCCTGAGCATTAGTAACTCTGTGAGATGTAAGGAAGAAAAAGACAGGCTTTGCCCTGAAAAGCTGTCAGGCAACTTTACTTCGATGAGAGTGTGATCAGACCATGACTGTGCAGTTCACAGGGGGTCGAGACAATTCCCAGTTACACTGGTGAAGTTACAAGAGGTGCAGTGTGAAGGAGACCTTAAAGACGAATGCAATTTTCTATTTTAATAGTCAAGCGATTGGGGGAAGGGTGCAAGAACAGAGCAGAACTCCTGGTGGAGAGGACGTCTTGGGCAAAGTCGTGCAAATAGGATTTTGTCAAATCTGCTGCAACAATAATGAGTAAAACCACTGGTGACAGGAGACCTTCACAGATGCAAGCAGTGCTGCAGAAGCTCAGGAACTAACATGGCCTGTTTTCTTTTGTAAACATGTATTTTATTGTTTAAGGAAGGTGAGAGAAAGTGAAAGGGGAAGGAAGAGGGCCCAGAGCAGTCTTCGTAGTTGTACATCATTAGTTTTGATAGTTTCATTCCGCACAGGTGGATGGGGGGCTGTGCAGAGCAGAAACCAAACTGGGGGCCCCCCACAATGGAGATGAGAACCTTTACCACCATCCCGGCGGTTACCAGTTGTGCTGCAGTTCAACATATGGGTTTGCATGAGCTGGGCTGGGAACCGAACTCTGGACCTCGTGATTGCAAGGCACGTGCTCAATGGGTGAGCTATCCCAGCATCGACTGTTTTCTTTCCTTGTGGCTGTTCACTGCTCTGGGGATCCCCTCTGTAAAGAAAGATACAAAGCACAGGGGTCAAAGCAGTCAACTATTGCTTGATAGTAAATGCCATAGGTTAACCAATTCTGAAAGTAGGCTGTAAATACAGATAAAGCTTCATTGGATCACGTGCTGCTCACCTCCTGTTGTGTGGCTTAATTCCTAACAGGCCACATACTGATCCGTGGCTTAGAAGTGGGGGACCCCCTTTTTAGGAACAGGACATGAAGCCGTTATACATGTTTCTGAAATCAATTCCTCCTCCCTTAGTAACTACACTGACTGTCGTTCAGGTATCCACACCATCGCCATTCGGCCTTCATTTTTGGCAATATATATGCAACTATTCCAAAAACGTTCACAGACAAATCTGAGTGCAGATGCTGGTTCCACTATGTATTAGATGTGCAGCCTTGCCTGTTTGGGACTCTGTTTCCTCATCTGTTTAAAAGTATAAAGAAATAATATATTCTGTCAAGTTCCTGGTACACAAGAAGTACTTCTGAGTTCTGTGACACTCGTTATCAGTCGTTAATCCCTTCACAGGGATCAGTTTGCCAGGTTGCTTCTCAGTGTCATTTACAGACAGCTGAGAGCAAATGGACCTCAGAGATGAGTATTCTGATGGTAGAGGAGGCGGGGCAAAGGCACAGAGCACACGTGCCAGGGGACAGCCTCCAAATGAGCATGGTAAGTAGCAAAACTTCAGGTGGTGATCAATTTGCAATACATACAAACGTCGAATTATTAGGTTGTACATTTGAAGCAAGGATAATGTTATATTCTTAAAAAAAATCTTCAGAAGAACTAAAAAGAAAGTGCCTAGCAGTGTCGTGCTTTGACATGTCTGAAGACATGGTACCATGATCATAACAGAGGTACCAACTGCTGGAGAAATGCATTAGGACAGGTTCAGATTTTTAGTGTCCCCCAGTCAAATGGTGTGTACTCCACTGACGGAACACCCTAGAATCCTGCTCCTGTACGCCCAGTACCCACAAACTCCCAGAATGACACTCAGCTATCTGAGATGCTCAACCATTTTCTATTTCAATCCTAGTTCACTCATTTGGCTCCCAATGAATGAACTTCGGTGGGTTGGGTCATGAGCCAAGACCAATCCAAGATGGTTGCCAAGATGATCTTCCTATTGCTTTATGCCAATTTCTAAAATATTGACTTATTTATTTCCTGTAACCATCAAAAACCAGATGATATAACACATTTCTGGGTGTTTCCTTCATAAAGCCTAAAAGCTATTGTGAACAGTAGCCCAAATCACACAAATAACAATGTGTACCACTTTGTGGGCAACTACTATGTAGATTTGAATTCTTATATTGCCATTGCAAGGTTCTTATCTCCAGTATGCATCTGAGGAAGGAACAGAGGCTCAGAGAGGTTAAACGACTTGTCCAAGTTCTCTCACAAAGTAAGTGCTTAGGCCAGGATTCGAAGCTAGGACTGTCTGACTTCTATTCAATGATTCTGAGCTACCTCCCTCTCCTTTGATGTGTGTATGGGGGTGGGGTGGGGGGAGTGGGGGGAGTCTTCTGAGCCCAGAATAGTTGGCAGAATCCTCTTTTACTTTACATACTGTTCGTGGAACCAATTAACGATTGAGTAAAGTCAAGAGTAGCAAATGAGAGCAGACACTCAGAAAACAGAGACAAAGGAATGAAGGAAGAAAGGTAAGAAGAGAGGGAGGAAAGGAGGAAGGGAGGGGGAGAGAAAGGAAGGGAAAAAGGAAAAGAGAGAAGAAGGGGATAAGAAGACAGGAAGGAAGGAAGCTCATTTTCTTGCCTTGGTAATAGTGATTCAGGGGGTTCTTAGCAGCTGGCTTGTCAGTGAACGGGGTGGAGACCATGACAGCTGGTGGAATTCATCACTATCACTCACAAAGCATGTGCCTTCTGAGGAGGGGTGTTGACAACCCCATTTCCACCTCAGAAGGAGGGGCATTTCCTGTTCACACGGAAGGGCACATGTGAGGGGTATCTGACAAGGAATGCATTGCAGACTCAATAAGGAAACGGCATGCCCCACAAGAAGAATCACTCCAAGTGCTGTGGAGAAAATGGAGCCAAGATGTTGTCTCAGATGCTCACAGAAGGCTGCCAGAGATCAAGCTGAGTTTCCCTTTCTGACCCATCCTCTGTGTACCCAAAGCTCTGCTTCACAAAGGCTGTAATTAGAAAGCAGAGAAGTTTTACAATTGGCACATTTCTGTAAACACATACATTTTATTCCAATTTTACAGCTCAGCTACTCTCTATAACACACAGTCCATAAAGGATTTACAATGTGATTCAAAATCTATTACTTAGTTACACTCCCTGACCTCCCTGTGGATCTAGGAACTTGGTCAGAGTTCCAACGAAGCTAAGATTAAATAAAACCACAAAAACTATAGCAATAACAAGAACCCCAAATGAGATGTGAAGAGAACAGGGAACCTCAAACACAAGTCTCCCAAATGAAGAGATTAGGGTGACATAGGGGCAAACGCAGAGACACAAGAGGATTTAAGAGGTTCCCTTAGATGACCAGATAGATATTCAGCCCTACCTCACAGCCTACCTACCTTTTATGTAAATTTGTTTTTCCAACACTCCATCAAAACAATCGCCTCCATTTGGTATTCAGCCATGGACATAAATGTCCATTGCTTTGTGCCATCCAGACTTCTCCAGCAGTAACCTGAAGCCTGGGATCTTTCTCCCAACTCTGCCTTTGGTCAGGGCCCTGGGTCCTGTTGATACAAAGACGGCACCCAACAGGGCTTCACAGCCCAGCCCCTGACTCGGGCAGGTTGCCTGGAGGAGCCCAGAGGTGGCAGAATCCCTTGGTTGGCCCTGGAGTGAGTTCAGGGGTAGACATAAGTTTGGTGAGGCTGCCAGCCCCTATAATTTCTGGTGTTTTAAAATAAAAAGAATGCAAAATTATAAATACAAAATCAGGCAAGGCACCTTGGTAGGGGCTTGTACAAGCAAAAGTCCTCAAAGCTTAAACTTGCCTTTGTAATAAAACCCACTTCTGCCCCTTCCCATGTTCTGACCACCAGAGAGAGATCTTTGATGGCTTCTGCCTGGTGGTCAGAAGCAGGGCTTGATCCAATTTTCTTGGCACACAGAGATGCCTAATGTTAATTTTCAAGCTCAGGGTAGAAATTAGAAATATCAGAGTGTAAAAAGAAACTTGACAAGGCTCCAAACTCTCAATAGACTGAAACACTGGGCTAATCAATTCGAAAGTAATCATTTCAAAAGGTCATTTTAGAAGCGGTTATTGTACAGAATAGTTACTGTTTGAAGTAAACTTAAGAGATGTTGGTTACCAGCATACAGCATTTTACATTTATAGATTTGTGCTGTTGCTGCTCTTATTCTTCAGTCCCGTAAACCACAGGACGCACAGATCACCCATTGCCTTGAGACGCAACATCTGAGAGATAGAGCTGTTACTGAGCCACGTACCAGCATTGCCTTTAGAGCTGGCCTGGCTGCCAATAGGGCAAGTCTCAGGCAGGAAGCACATCTCATCTGCTGCTTAGATTGGATCCTTTGGCTACTGAAACTGCTGTGATCTGAAGAGTAGAAGAAAACATTTCAGGATCCAACATGAATGAGACCAATGAGCCAAGTAGCCATCCCCAGCAGAAACTAATAACCACATGCTAACATAGGAAATGGAATCGATGCCTGCAAAAGTATAGGCTGCCTCCTCAGACCAGAGTTGGCCACGGAAACAGGGGCTTCAGCCCAGGTCCCCAAACAACCTTCATTTAAGGGCAGGTTCTCCAGGCTGGGTGACTGTATATCAGGCTCAGCTGAAAGGACCCCACCCTAGCAGCAACACCTGGATCGAAGAACATGTTCTCTGGGCCTTGGTTATCAGAAATCTGAAGCCAAACTGAGAACTAAAAGGCTAATTAGGGATGCAGCAGCATGCCAGGAAACCAAGTGTGATCCTGGGAGGGGTAGAGTAAGGTTCTGGTTGGGAGGAGACTCAGGCCAGTAATTGGAGAGCAGTAGGGAAGGCAGACACAACCAAGGGAAAGAAGGGACCAAGACAGAGCCCGCCAGATGCTTCTGGCTCTGGGAGTGAGGGTTGCTTCAGTGGCCAGAAACAGTCCTCCAAGGGCTGGCGCTGAGCTGCCATCTGGCTTCAACCACCCAAGAGAGCAGGGGAGGCTGGGATCATCCTTCTGCCTCCTGTTGACCAGAAAGGAACAAAAGTGCCTTGGGGTGGGGGTGGGGGTGGGGGGGTCTCTGCTCATATCAAATCTCATTTTGGAAATTTCTTGTTGGCACTTCCAGGTTGTGTCTGTTTACTCTCACCAGGTTGGAAGTTGCCTCATCTAAATAATAACAGTGCCCTCCTGCTGAGCTCTTACTGGGTGTTAAGGATTCTCCTAGGTATTTTACCTTAAACTGTCTTGCTTAACTCTCCCGTTGCCATTTTACACCTCAAGAACTCAACACTCAGACCCTATTTATTTACCTAAGATCACACAACTAATTAAGTGGTGTGACTAGCACACAAGCCCAAAATGTTTGAGTCTAAAGCCATTTACTAAATATTTGTCAAATTCATTGAACTAGTTCCTAGTGAATATGGAAATATGAATATAGTCAACTCTTGATTTGCAGTGATTAAAAATAACACTAAAGCAATTAATTAAAAAATGTTCAACATTTGACCCCCCAAATATGCTTTTGTTCATATGTTTTAACCATGTATTTGAATACGGGTATGTTTGCTATTCTAGGAATTTACAACTCTAAACAAAGTAATAAAGATATTTAGTAGAGGAGCTCAAAATTATGTTTCCCAACTCTAATTTTTCTACTGAAACGTCTCCCGACACAGAGCTCAGTCCTAGACCTGCTTCTGCTCTCCATCTGAATTTTCTCCACATTTTATTTCCAGCCCTGAGCTCCCTTGAGCTTGTAGAGTCACATATTTAACTGCTTATTTTATATCTCCACTTGGATGGTTAACAGGCGTCTCAGACATCACCCACAACAGAATGCTGTGAACATCATCTTCATAACCTATTCTTCTCCCCATCTTTACCATCTCAGGAAGTGACATCACTACCTACCCAACGGCTCAAATAAAACACTTAGCCGGCACCCATGATTCCTTTCCTCCACAGCCCATCGATTGCCAACTGCTGTTGGTTCCTCCTCCAACATGTGTTTAGATCTCATCTCAGCTATCATCTGTTTAGTGGCCTCACAGAAGCAGCATTCCACCTCAAAATTGGGTAGCTGAGCTAGTTTACTCCCTTAATTTCTATTTCAGTCATCAAACTGTTAAGAGAAAAGTTAATGTTGTCCAGGAATAGCCCTGCACAGAAAAGAGGTGTGGCTCTTTCTAGGTCTGTAATTCTGATACAAAATTTAAGATCCTACACATTCCCTTATCAAAATATTTTCTGGTCTATCTGCCAATTCAATACTACAAAATTCCCCTCTTGGGAAAATTATCTACTATTTCAGGTGAGTTTTTGTTTGTTGGTTGTTTGGTTTTTGCCTTTCTGATGTCAACTGTTTAAAAGGATAATAAAACTTTAAGAAAATAAAGTAGGTATATTATCTTTACATAGAAACAAAAGCTGAAGGTTAACTCATTTGACGACATTTTTTTTTTTTAATGGCAATGATGATCTTAAAGTAAACTGGACAATCACTAACTCCCTTAGCAGCATTAAATAAATTCCTTTTCTGTGAAGTATCAGAACTGTTTATTTCTCTGTGCCCTCAAAGGCAATCTGGATTTTCAGTTAGCCGGCACAGAAGTGGACTGAAATAGGAGCTGTAGTCGCTGGTAGATTAATTATAATTTTTTTCAAATATTTTTAACTCACGCTTTCAGTTATGCAATCGATCTTAAAAAGCAGATCTTAAAATCTTGGAGTCCATAACACTTTGGGTCAGTGTGTGTGTGTGTGTGTGTGTGTGTGTGTGTGTGTGTGTGTGTGTGTGTGTTTCATCTTGCCCAGAATTCCTTAGTGATGTGCCACTGGCCTGTGTGAACTGATGGACCGCCAGCAATACTGCAGAAACACAGATAGCACCGCCCCAAGCCTGTGGTCTTTCATATACATTCCTGGGAAATGTAACCCACATGGTTTCCAATATCATTTCTCTTAAATACAGATATGAGTGAATTTTACTTTGAAAAGAACACATGCACTTTGGCTTACATTACGATTAATTTGAGCTGTATTAAGAGAGTAGAGCCATTTGGGATCAATATTTACCAAATCTAAAGCTCCAATATACTGCATCAGACTTAATTAGTGCTTAAATTCTAACTTAATTGTGACAGGCTTCCTTCTGTTTACATTTCTAATATTAAACAAGCCGTCACCTCCTCAGTGGTCCCTCTTGAAGAAGAAACACAGCTGGCTCGAAGTTTGTTTTGGTCCCTACTCCTTCCTTCCCTACCTTTTTTCCCTTGTAGATTAAAAACAAAACCAAACAAAAACAAAAACATAGTGCTGCTCCCAGCCCAGCTGTGAGGGAAATATAAACTCTTATTGGCAAGTAAATTAAACATACAAATATCTGCAGTTTATTTGATTCAAAATTTGCAAGAGTGGACTAGAGGTTATAGACTGACTAACAATTTTATTTTATTGCATTAGTAATTGAGAATGCCTATGGTTGTTGTTGTTGTTGTTTTTTGTCAGTTACATGAGAAGCTACCAATTATTGGTTTAAACTTAAAAACAACAGCAGCATTATCTCACACTCCATGCCTTTTCATTATATAGCGTTTTGGTAACCAAGGCTACCTACAAAAATACTATAGAAAAAGTACCGGTAGATTTCTCACTGGTGTGCTGAGTCCATCACTTGATATGCTATCGAGACAGCATTTTCTTAGATTAGATGAAGTACAATAGGTTAGGGTTGTATTCGACTTCTTAGATTACTGGAAGGGGTAATTCTAACTAAGTAGAGAATTTAATTCCCTATCTCAATATGCTAAGTATGGAGATAATTTTCTAAAACGAAAGATTAGTTTGAAGGTTAACAGAGCAGGACGCAGCTGGGATCAGATACAACTAAGGGAGAGAAAGAAGATGGTCTGAAATTGTAGGTATAAATTAAACCCCCCTGTGGTTAAGTGGTTTTAGGACTATAACTTTGGGTTTACATGACTGACTATCAAGTATGGAAGAAGTTGACTAAGTCACAAAATCGAGGTAATAAACCTCAAACTTGGGAGGATGCTGGGGTAGCTCAACAGGCTAAGAGCTTGCTTTCAACTGTGAAGCCTGGGGATGGAATCCTGGCCCCGGCTCATGCCAACCCATATGCTGAGTTGTGGCGCAACTGGTAGCCTCTGAGATAGCAGTGAAGGTTCTTGCCTCCCATGTGGGCCCTCAGTTTGGTTCCTGCCCCACCTGTGTGGAATGAAACCGTGTCACAACTAATGATGTACAACTATGGAGACTGCTCTGGGCCCTCCCTCTTCTCTCTCTCTCTCTCTCTCTCTCTCTCTCACCTTCTCTTAAAAAAATAATAAAATAAATCTTTCAAAAAATAAAAAATAAACCCAAACTTCAAGGTTCCAATATGCATGTGTTTATTTCAACCTTTCTTCCGTAGCTCATGCATCCAGGCCCTTTTTATTTTCTTTATTAAATTTTCAACATTTTTCTGCTTAATTTTTCCCACAGAGGTGCTGTGAAGCCTAGTGGTTCTATAAGGGGAGACAGTGGTTAAAATCAGAAACCTGTTTTCAGCACTTTTCTGGTTGTATAACCTCTTTGAGCTTCAAATTCTTCATCCATGAAATACAGGTGGTAGCTCTGTTTACCTGTTTCATGGAATTAACTGAGACGTTACTTCACAGGCCTGAACAGACACATGGAAGCACTCAGTGGATGTTAGATGTACAAGTGTGACTGGAAGGCACTCTTTGTCCTTTCCATCAGTTCTTCACATTAGCCATAGAACTGGCTGAGGACACCAGAGAAAGAAGGAGCAGCAGAAGAGCTCATTCAAACCCAGAGGCAGAGCACGTCACTGCCCCAGTCAGGCCCTGCCGTGGCTTCCCGCTGCCTGTGGAGTCGAAGTCCTCAAGGTCCCTTCATGATCTGCACTCCTTCCTGAACCTCCCTGATGTCCTGTCCTCTCACCTCATTTCTTCTCTACTAGCTACATGTTACTCCTTGTTCCTCAGACCTTCCAAGCATTCTTTCTTTCTGCCTCAGGGCCTTTGCATCTGCCTGCTCTGCCTTTTGCCTGAAACACTTTCTTCAAATATCTGCTGGCTTGCACCCGCACTGCTTTTTCTTCTCTGCTCAAATTCCTTTCCCAAAAGGCCTTCCCCACCATTTTTGGGGAGGGGGGGGAATAAAATAAAATAGCGCCTACACTCTCCCTCTCCTTACCCTATTTTATTTTCCCCACACTGACTATATTTTCTGTGTATAAGATGCCCCCATGTATAAGACAACCCCTAACCCAGCATTAAGAAATGACACCCTGCGCAGACCCCTCCCACCTGTGTGGAATGGAAACCATGTTGAAAACTGATGATGTACAACTGTGCAGACTGCTCTGGGCCCTCCCCGCTCTCGCTGTCTGTCTCTGTCTCTGTCAAAAACAACAAAATAAATCTTAAAAAAAAAAAAAAGAAATGAATACATGGGTTACTTCTGTGTATAAGACAACCACCATTTTTTGGTCTAACAATTATAGACAAAAGTATCATCTTATACACAGAAAAATACGGTAATTAGGCTTTCTTTTAAAAGAAAGAAAAAACGACGGCACTGTCCCATCTCAAATGTTACATATGGTCAGCCCACTGACACCTTGAATATAACCCAGTGAGACTAGGCTGAATGGAAGTACTGTATAAAATGGGACAGTACTGTTGTTTTTGTCCCATTTCAACAGTACATCTGGTCAATCTATACTTAATACCACCTAATATTAAGATGTGCTTATTTATATATTTATTTGTCTCCTCATCTAGAAACTAAGCTTTACTGGGGGCAATGTCTATTTTATTTGCTGCTCTATTCCTAGAGGTTAGAATCAAGCATGACACATAGTATTGCTCAATAAATGTTTGTCAGATGAATGAGTGGATACCAGACAGGGCAAAGTCTCATTGATAAGGATAAGTTTTGGTGTGCATTAGATTCACCTGGATGCCCATTTCTGGGCCCATTCCCAGAAATTTTGATTCACTGATTCAGAGGTGGGGCTGGGGATCTGCATTTTAACAGGCATCTCAAGTGATTCTGAAGCAAATAGACCAGACTTTCAGAAAATTACTGGAGACATAGAGCCTATTAAGTCATACTAATGGAAAGAAACCATATCATAAGTACCCATTATTTGTAATGCAAATGGAGTGCCTGGTTAGACAGAAGTTCTCATTTCTTTTAACAAGAGCTGTTTGTTTACAAGTTGTTAAGCAGTGCTCTATCTAGGAAGAGACAATAAATTGTCCTGGAGTAAATCTCTATTCTGAGAATAATTCCTTGATGGGCCTCTCTTTGGTCTCTGAAAGCCCATTGGCACTCATTGCTCCAGGGCAGGGGGATAACAAACATTTTCTGAGACTTGACAAAGATTGCTGTCCCATACAGATGTATGTAGAGGTTCATGTTATTAGAGCTTCACTGAGGGTAGAGGGTCCAAACCAAGGTCTGCTTTGGGAAAGGACACCCTGAGGCTCTGACTTTGAACTCATGGGGGAAGAAAGGAGGAGTACTAATGCGAAAAGAGTGGAGCCCTAGGACTCATCCTAGAGCCTGAGTTATCTAGCAAAGGAGCACAGGACCGATAGAGGGGAAAACTTGCTCTGAAGACACACTGAAATCCTCCCTACTTCCTGCTCCATGATACCTCGCTCCTTGGGAACAACTAAGCATTGAATATAAAGTTATAATCTGGGGAACCGGAGTTGTGACCCCCTTGACCAAGTATCACCCTAAGGAGTGTTAGCCTTCTTCAAGAATCACTTTGACCCTGTGCTGGAGTTGGTATTAATTCTCATTTGTTTTCTTCTTGCGTGGTACATCCCAGCTAAGAGTTGCTCAATTTGCTGAGAGAGGACTCTGAATCTCTGGGATTCCCCACACCGTCAGGGCCTTGGTGAGAGTGGTTTGTAGGGCACAAAGTAAGCCGTTCCTAGTTGAAATGTCCAGTTCACTTAGCATGGTAACAAGGAACAGTTTCTTCTCTGTGCTGGCTTTCTCATCTTACTATCTTTACTGCTAGGTCAGGGTTCCCCAAATTCCTGTTATGAACCGCATCACACAGCAGGTGAACAACAGGGCTTCGTCTGTATTTACAGCCAGTCCCCATCACTCTCATGACTGCCTGAGCTCTGCCTCCTGTCAGGTCAGCAGTGGCATTAGATTCTCATCGGAGCACGAACCCTATTGTGAACTGTGCATGCGAGGGATCTGGGTTGCACGTTCCTTATGAGAATCTAATGGCTGATGATCTGAGGTGGAGCTGAGGCGGTGATGCTAGTGCTGGGGAGTGGCTGCAAATACAGATGAACATTAGCAGAGGGGTTTGACTGTACAGAGATTCTATCAAAACCCTGTGAGTGGTAAGTGACAATTAAGCTGTATCTGGCACTTGAATCATCCTGAAACCATCTCCTCTTCCCACCCTGGTCTGTGGAAAAAGTGTCTTCCACGAAACCAGTCCCTGGTCCAAAAAGATTGGGGACCACTGTGCTGGGTGATGTGAATATTGTAGTTCATTCTACTTGTTTGTGCCATGTAGTCTTTTCAACACATAATGTACATTTAAGAGATCAAACTTTCAAATCACATTGTTGCCATCCTAGAGTTTTTAAGTCTTTGAAAGCAGTAACAGCCTTGTCTGTGTGTTGGTGTGTATTTTTCACAAGAGCTGTGGCCAGTTCCCAATGTCACCACTGTTCTTTGCATGTTAATCTCCCACACCATAGACTCAGCCTGGTGCTGGGAGAGCGTTAACATAGAAAAAAAGCTGGTAAATTTGATACCAGGATTCTTCACTCTTAACTTCCTCTTTGCCCCAGATGTTTAAGGTACACACACACACACACATATACATACCACAAACAATACAGTGCTCTGTGCTAAAAATAGAGGCCAGATAGAATGGTTTTTCCAGGTTTTCTTATCAAGCCTCCTTTGCCTTCATCTGGTAGAACAGGAAACTGGAGCTCATGGGACATCGTTGACCAACACAATCAATAACAAAGTGGAGAACCACAGAAATGAGATTTGCACTTGAAGTTCTCAACCAAGGATAATTATTTATTTATTTTTTATTTATTTATTTATTTATTTTTTTCCCTTTTTAAATAGCTGTTATTTATTGAGAACTTGCTAAGTACTGTGCTTTGTGCTAAGCACTGTTCAGTGCTCTTCATGGATTAACGCTCAGCTCTCAAGCCCTCTTATACACATAGGAGTCCTATTTTATGGGTGGGAACCCAAGGCAGGGCCCTGAGGCTTAAGAACTTTCCTACATTCACAGAACCCACAAGTAGCAGAACTGAGATTTGAACCCCACGTCTACTGTGCATCACATAATACTGCCGTGGTTTCATGGAAGAAGCACGAGATTTGGAGTACGAATGCTTTGATCAAATGCCAGTTCTTCTTTCAAATGTGAACTTGGGCAAGTAATCTGAGCTTTTTATTTCAGATCTAGTTTTCCTGTCTATAAAATCCCACCAGGATTATTGAGAGGTTCATGTATGGAAAACCATTTTGCAAACCAACGTGTGCTCTAGAAGCCTGTTGTCCCGCAGTACAAACGCACCTTGTCCCTTTCCCTTTGCTTGAAGTGTAACACATGCTGTGGATAAAGGGCTGTGGTAACATAATTCATGTGCCTTGTGGTTGGATTTCACATCAAAGGGAAGAATCCCAAAGGTTGCGAATCTGGGGTCAAACTGTGAGTGTTACCCGGCGGCGTTTTTGAGTCTGAGTGTTATACTGCCCAGAGCAATGTCTGCAAGGAAGGCATTGTACCTTTCCAGGAAGGAGGAGACAGGGAAAGGACTCAGAGCCTAATTCTTTCAGAACAGAGCTCACAGCACACTGTTTACAGTCTTTGAAGAGAATGACGATGTGTGCCAAAATGTCAGAGCAACTGGAGATACCTTGCCATTGTAAGAATGCATCACCATGGAGATTACAATTGACATTTCTTTTATGATTTATGAGATTTGCTCTTCAGCCAAGATTCTTCCAAGCTCCCACCCCAGTCACCCACGAAAATTAACCTCTACTTCATTTATAATTTGGGGCTAATATAGGAGCAAAGGTTAGCATTCTAGCATCTAAGGAAAAATATTTCCAGATTCGGTTTTGCTTGGGCATGATCCACTGTTCCTCCAACCTGTGTCTAAGTGCCAGGAGCCCTTGTGGGGTTAAGACTTGAGCCTTTCGGGAGCACATTCAGTAACTATCTCCAGCAAGGGCTTTGACAGAGGCTGCGAAACCAGGTTTTAGGCTCACAGAAACAGAAAAACTGAGGCATTAATTAAATGCAAAAAAATCCAACCTTTTTATTCACCAGATATAGGTAGAGAATGCACTTGTAGAAGTCTCCTTGATTCTTTTTACTGCATTGTTTGTTTTAGAAAATTTGTATAAAGACCTTTAAAGAAGTCAATAAAAAGGAATAAAAGGGGAGGTAGAGGAATTCTGAATGCAAAATACAGACAGAATATGTCTGGTATTTGTTATGTCAACTCCCTGACTGAATGAAAGAGACAATTTGAGATCAAATTTATGTTTGGAAAAATTGGAAGGCAACTATTGGTATATATGCAAACAAGGGTGTAAATACCATAAGACTATATTCAAGAGAATCCTTAATTCTTGCTTTTCACATGGGGCAAATGAGCTTCTTCTAAAACTTGAGTTGAGATCCTAAATGGGATTTGGGACAGTAAGCCTATGTCTATATCTGAAGCTCAAGCTACTCCTAAGGTTTTGGCCAGAGGTTTGAGTCACAGGTGAACCAGTAACATTTGTTAGTCTAGGTTCTTCATTATCAGTTCCGACCCCCATTAGATGTCTTGACATCCCTGATGATTCATTACAGGGGGTACACATGAGAAACAGTAGATGGATCCACTCAACCAATCCTGCAAGCACATGTACTGCTGACTCAATCTTATCTTTATTACAAAATGGGCCCCTTAGGATACCTATACTCAAGTCTGCCTATCTCAAGAAATGAAAATGAAATATGTTTTAATCAGTAGAGATTCATCATTCAGATTTATTGACTAACCTACAGCTTTCTGATACAGCATTTAGGGAAATTGTAACCTTTCAGAAATCTTTTGGCAAACCAATGGGTGAGGTGAAGTCCCCTTAGCAGACTTTCCACCTTTTATAGGACAGAACTGGATCACATGCCTGATCCTAAACAAATCTATGGGGCTCCCATGATTGAATTAAACAGAATTTGCTCATGGAGTCAGTCTCCTGAATGACATTGGAAATGAATAACTGAGCAAACCTAGGGTTCTATTAGGAAGAAATAAAAAAAACGGAGATGGGTCTTCAGTGAACAACTGAGTCAGCTACGGAAAACATAGTCTTTGCTGAGTCTGAGTACTGCATTCACATGCTTCATCCTCTCTAGACAACATTACTCAGTGTTTTTTGTTTTGTTTTGCTTTGTTTTTTGTAAAGCATCATTTTTCTCTGACCTTGTGCTACAATCTTTTTTTTTTTTTCTTTCTTCTTAGCAGAGACCACAATGGAAATCCTACTATAAAAACACTCCAGTGCTATCAGAGGATCAGACCATATAAGGTGCTAGGGACCTTTTTATTTTAAATAAGAAACAAAACTATTTATACTTTTACAAGGAGTCTGCCCTATTTTAGTAAATATTTGGCAAAGCTTCTTGATGAAAAGAGCAAACTGACCCTTGTTCTGCAGGGCTGTTTTGCCATAACTGAGATCGTTCATTAATTTTCTGAAAATAGAAGCAGCAAGTGTGTGCTCTTTTGCCTGGGACTAAAGTAGTGTTTACTTGTCTTAAACTGCATTTACTAAGGAACCACTGATCAGGTGTCTGTTGAACCTGGGTCCTAATCAGACCTCGTTGTGAGTCACAGTCACCAAATGGGACAGTTGGAAAATAATCTCGTGTGGATGGAGTAGAGAAGCATTAATCTGGCCCTGGGGAGTATGGTGTGTTTGACAATATATTTCAAACTGAATTTCAGAGGTCTTGGGTTTGGTAATAAGCCCCAACTGTTTTTGAGAAGCAGTAATTCCCGAAGTTATTAAACAGGGCTCATTCTGCAAGAAGCTTGCTGAGTACCATATGTTTCTGATTCATCGGCAGTTAACTCATTCTGTGGCATGGCGTTTGCAGGAACGCTCCAGGCCCAATCACTTTTGCTTCTTTCAAGGTATCCTCTTGCCAGCTGAATTTGGAAGGGCGTGGTACAGCTGTGAGGAATGTTTTAAGTCCTTTTCAGAAACTTGTATAGACAACCGGATTGGAAATGACCCCAAGATGCCCCACAGCAGGTTGGCCCATGCTGGCCTGCAGGCTGGGGGCAGGATTTGGACATGGCTTGCCATCTGTCCTGGTCACAGAAAAATGTGGTTCTGTCTCCAAAGTTCTGGGCAGACAGTTTCTGATCCTAAATCATAGCTGCTCAGAAGAAAAGTGCTCAGTAGATATCAAGGAAAGGATTTAGAACCCTACAATTTCAGGATTGGAAATTGACTTAAAAATCATATAGTTCAACCTCAGTTTTTAGACAAGTTACCTGAGGTCAGGTAACTCATCCAGTGTTGCTGTGTATGTACGATTTCCTTGTTTCTTGCTGCTTCCCAGTTACTCCTGGAAAATCCAAAACTCAGCTCTCAGGTGGGTAGCTCCTGGAGCTCCACCACTTGGCTAGCTAAAAATGAGAACAATTAAGACCCATGAAGATGAAATACCAACTCTCTTGGAATGGTGCTTGGCATGTGGTGAGAGCTCACTAAACATATCCATTGCCCTTATTCTCTCTTGGTTGTTGCCAGGAGGCAAAGGAAGAGCTCCAAATTAGTCCATAGTAAGAACGTCCTAGTTCCAGCCATGGAACTCAAATCCTCAGTTTCCCCTGCCTTCCTCAGATGAGGATTTTACGTGACAGACAGTTCTTCATCAGCCATAAAAAACTCTGTAGCAGAGCTTCTCGAACAGTCGTAACGGGCGTGCAAATCACTTGGGGAGCTTGTTAACACATAGCCTGTTTCTGTGGATCAGACACGGAGCCTGAGATTAGGCATTTCTAATCAGTTTCCAGATGACGTGATGCTGCTGGTCTGGGGACACCTCCCCCGTACCCCACACCCAACACCCCCTTCTGCTTTGACGTACAACATGAGGGCAGCGTTCTGGATATCAGGCCGTCAGCAGTCTAGACCCTCAGATTGTCCAGGTGCAGCATCCACAGGGCAGTGCAGATAAGCCAAGCTGCTCCTACACGTTCTGCAAGAAGTGGATCTCTCTGGGCACCTGGTCTCAAGGTCTTGCGTTTAAGTTTAGCCTTCAGTCTCAGGACAATCTCACACCCTGCTTAATGCCCTCTTGCAGATCTGGTGATGATGTCAGCATTCTAAAGTCTCTCCCCTAATCCTGGTTCTGATCCCAAGGCAGCTAACGCCTTCAGGAGGACAGGTGTGACAACAGGGTACGGGTGGCTGCTAAATTTGACTCTTGGGCTGGGAGCCAAGTTATGTTTAAAACAGTTTCTGGCCACCTTACAAGCTTTGGTGTGAATGGGGTACGAGTGAAAGTAGAGACAAAATCTAGAATAGCCAAGAAAGCTGCGAATAATAGGAACTGGACTTGAAAGTGAAGTGGGTTTATGTTTTAAGAAAACGGCAGAAATTTTAATGGACCAACACAGCTGAGAGGACGGAACAGGCTCTAAGTAAAAGTGGGTGGGTGACTATGTGTTTGAAACTTTGAGTGCTTTTGGAGAGTCAGGAAATTAGCAGAGCTTGATATTTGAGAATGATTTCTTCACCCAGGAGACAAGGTCCAGAGATGCCCATGAGAAGCGTGATGTCAAAGTTCACAACTGGCTGCCAGTCTCTTCCTTTCTTCAGACACTCTAGGGGTCGGCTAAGGGTACAAGAAGGGGGCATTAGGGCAGAGAATGTGATTGAAGGAAAAAGGAGACCACCAGGTAATTCCTACTTTGGCTTCAAGACTCAGCTCATCTGACGTCCCCCTGCTCCCTGTCCTTGTCCCACCATGGGCATGTTGTACTTATTAATCTGTACCCTGAGGGCAGGGGCTGTCTTCTCAGTATCCCCAGCTCCCAGCTCGATGCCAGTAAACAGTTGGTTGTGTTTCTGAAATGAGAATGAAGGACAGTGAAGAGAAGCAGGAAGAAGGAAGAGAAAACCCAGGAGGAAGAAAGAAAAGAAAGAGATTGGCAACCCTTTGGGCAGCCAGCCTTTCATTATTCTGAGAATGTTTTCCCAAATTCTTCCAACCCCAGTCCTATTAAATGGCTCTGCTTTCCAGCTTAGCTTGAGTGCACATGTGTAGTAAAACTAAATGATGTCTGAGTCTGACTACAACATGACTCACTTCAAGGAATCGGCTGTGGCCACCTGAGCTTAAGTACGGGAGAAGACCTGGCCGTCTAGTTTCTAGCTTGGTGTCAATTGCCTTTGTGTTTAAGCCAAGCTGAGGGTGACGCAGGGCACATGCCGGAGCAGATGTTGTTCATGCTCCCTCAGGACCCGGAGGGCCTGGCTCCTCAGCTGGCCACCTCCGCGGAGGGAGGCGGAAGCCACAGGGGCCTGCGGCTTGCTGATGCCGCGTTCCCCAAACCTGCACCCAGGAGGCTATGTGATTTCAGCCAGGCTTCACTGGACAGCAAATATGTGAGCTGCTTAATGAGGATCCGGGATATTGCTGGGTCTTCAAGTTCACAGCTGAGCTGCCAGGCGCGGTGTGCTCTGCTGGCTGTGGAAGCGTTCCGATCCCCCAGCACACACAGGCTGGGAGGTGCGCAGAGCCGAGAAAAAGCTCGCTTAAGGCTACATTTCTCAAAACCCTGAGGACTCCTGTTGCCCCAAACTTCTTTTGGCAACGACAGTTGTGAAACAGTTGCACAAGGAGTTTTTTTTGGCTCTCAGGCCACCGCCCATGGAGGGAGGCTGTCTCTGTGCTCACTCGTGTGTACCAGAAAATAAAGTTTTAAATGTCACCGTTCCACGGGAATACAAGATATGACTTTGGGTCCAAATTGAAACCTTTGGGCTCACGTTTCTGCTCTTATGAAACTCAGACATGGTTTGCACTCTACTTCGAGTCCCAGATTCCTGCATGAATCAAGGGAGTATGCCTTTAAATATAGACTGTTTGTGTGTGGTGACTTTCTAATGGGTCAACTCAGCCACACTGAAGCTAAGATTCCAAGAATCCCCTTCCCTCTAACAGTTCCAGGTGAGATGGGGGAGGCCAGAGTGAGGCAGCGGCCATGTGTATGCTCTGAAGGTCGGTGTAGGCAGCTCACAGAAGTTCTCAGGTGTCTGCTGGCCTACCTCATGGGTGTGTGGGGAGCTCTGGCTCCTCCAGGTCCTGGGCCAGGTATGTGTGCAATGCTGGCACAGGGCAGCAGCTTCTTCTACAGATCACTTGCATCCTGAAGGCTAGAGTCGTGAGACAAATGCAGGTAGCCATTGTGCTCATGAGTTCCAGTTGATCTTTGCTCTCCCTCGCTGCACATCAGCTTTGAGTTCCTGCAGACCTACTGTGACTTCAGTCCCAACACCAGAGGCAGAGGCAAGGGTCCTGCACAGACTTCTCCATCAGGTTCCACAGTTGCTTTGGTTCTGATCCATATTTTTAAAAATGTCATTTCATATCATGCATAGTGGTTCACATTTTGAGTAAACTGCAGCTGATCAATATTTAGAGCCAGCTCATTGGCACACACTTGCAAGGATAGTGTAAATAAATGACAGCTAATAATGTCCAACCCTAATTTTAGTTGTTAGTTTGTTGTCCCCTTTCTCAATGAGGACTTGCATCAAGAGTGTTGACCAGTTGACACAACTGTCTGCTTTTTGTACATTGGCCTTTTCTTTTCTGTTTTTAATTTCTCTCTAGTAGTTGCTCCACAAGGTTTCCATTATCCTAACCTCACTCCCAGGAGATGATCTGCTCCTCCGAAAAGATCGGAGCCAGCTGATACAAACTCCTACCCCTCAAAATGTCCCTGCTTCCCATCTCTGAGCAACAATTCCTTTCCCTTACCCATGCCCACCCCTCTTCCTGGGCCATTGGCCCAGCTGCTTTCTCTCCCTCCTGCTTGTTTCATCTTTCTCTCATGCCCTTTCCATGGACTCCTTCTGTCTGCCTTCAAAAATAGATGACCTTCGGATTAGGTCATCTATTCCACTGTAAAAAGCATCTTTCTTTGACCTTGCTGCTGCCTCAATTTCTTATGTCTTTGCCTTCCATCAAACTCTTTGAAAGGGAAACTTGCCTCTACCTCCCCAATACCCCCTTTTTATGGGGAGCCCTTTAACTCAGACTTCTGTCCCTACCTTCTATGCCAGTGGTATTGGGCCTTGGCTGTGTGTAGGCATCACCTGGGGCCCAAGATGTTCTTTTTTTTTTTTTTTTTTTTTATCTTTTTATATTTATAGAGAGTAATTATTTTATCTTCAGTGCATATTTATTTCTATTTTACTTTTGACAGATAGAGAGAGAGACAGAGACAGAGACAGCTAGAGAACCGAACTGTGGGAACTCCCCAGTTCAGCATGTGGGTCCTGCCTGGGCCGGAGCCGGGATTCGATCCTC